>OX155971.1:502675-720175 GCA_944548615.1 Micropterix aruncella
TGAACATTTTAAAGCGACAGCTTCTTAAGTAGGTATATTATTTTTTTAATTTAAGGAGATAGGTGACGGAGGCCCAATTTCGTCTTCGCATCAGGGCCTTTGACCAACTAGCTACTTCACTAATAGGACAAGAGCTGGTTCCATAGTCTAGCTGCATGAACAGTGGACATGAATATGAACTTAAACTGCAGAACATGATCTTAAGAAGCTTTCAGAACAGAACTTAAGAATTTTTCAGCTTCGATTGGTATGAAAAATACATTGATGGTCAAAAAGGGAGTTTTTGCAGTCAGCCCCCGAAATGGTCTATATAAGTGTGCACCTACCTTTACATGCTATTATGCCATCGTCTGGCGAACCGTATAACGAACACATGCTATAACAATGGCTTCCATCCTCGAGGGACATAAAGGTGTGTACCACACCAGACAAATTACAGTATTTTCGCAAGACGAAAACAATTATTTTAAATTGGATTTAAACTCGTTATGTTTCGTTTCGTGGGATGGCTATAATCATCCCACGCAAGGATAACCAATAGCATGCACTGAATTTAAAATTTAAATATGTAAAAAGTATTATTTTGAGGCTTTATCGGTTTACTTATAAGGGATGGGTGAGCTCATTTATTTAGTTATTTAAAGAAAACCACAATATTACTAACTTCTGTACATTATCACATTAGCACTTAAGGCGTCATTGTAAACAGCTGCAAAGTAGAGAGCATCGCAGCCGAGTATTTCTTGAAATCATCGCCGCCTTACTAGGCCTACGCCCATACCAAGGCAAGCATAGCAACTATAAAATAACTTGTGCATACTTCAAATTACAATTTATAAAAAAATAAATTAAACATTAAAAAAAAACGGAAAAGGACCTTCCGATACGGATATAAGCAATAGAATCACAATATTTATGTTCTTTCATGACAATTTGGTTGACTGGAAGAAATTGTTCATTTAGCAATAAGTACTTACGCCATTGTACCTTCAATGTTTTATTGTGCAATAATAAGATTTTTATTTCATTTCATTACAATTTAAACTATTTAACTTTGTCTTATAATATCAAACATATATAATGGTAACAAATAGGACGGGTACAAATTAATCATTACATTACTATACATTTTCGTCGTGTCCAATTGACGGCTAAAGACCGCTCTTGGACGCGTCAAAATAATTGGGTTATGTAGTAAGTTTCGTTACTACTCTTTACTGAACATACATAGGTAGTCAAGAATTAACTACTAGATTGTCAAACTATAAATATAAATAATCAAAATAGAAGCCTAATATTTGAAGTAGTTAGTAATTCGAAAAGATACGTAGTAAAATTATTTATCGTAATATTCAAATTGTCAGTAAAATGTTAAATAATCAAAATAAATCTACGTTGTGCATGTTAAACTAAAAGTACAGATATAAGATTGTAATATTGTAATATTGGAGTCCTGTCCACCCTAGAACGGGCTAGTCCCAGTTGGGTGACAGAAACAAATAAGCAAAAGGTTAAGGTTTTGCCATTCGGTTCCTGTTATTTTTATAAGCTAATCAATGTTTCATAGTAATTAATTCTTAAATAAAATAAATAAATAAAATAAATAAATAAGACCATATAAAATAATCAAACAATAAGGCTCTACTTTTTTAAGTAATAATGGGTACAATATTTGAAAAATTATGGCCCTCAAATTCGGCCAGATTATAGAAAGGGTGGCTTATCAGCACCTCCTTGATGTTTTTTTTAATTTTATGTCCTCCAGCTGGTTAAATTTTGTAGGGAGTAGATTATAGAATTTAATGCTAAGGTACAAGTAGCTTTTCTGCACTTTTGCCAGTCGTATTCGGGGTACGCATAAAAGGGAGCTACCGCGGGTATGATGCGAGTGAATGTCTGCATTAATTGGTGTTTATGCTAGGTGATGTCTAGCATACATTAAACACTGGTATATAAACGCCGAATATATAGTCATTACCCTTGCCTTGATGAAATATTCTTTGCATGAGGTCCTAGTCGTTACCTGATACATGCTACGCAGTGCTCTCTTTTGCAAAAGAAAGATTCTTTTACTGGTTGCAGCATTTCCCCAAAATAGTATTCCATAAGTCATTAATGAGTTAAAATATGCAAAGTATACTGATGTGGCTGCCGCAAACCATCATAAATTTAAAAACTCATAGATATGTCAAATAGAGCTGTCAACTACAACAAGCGAACCCGTCACCTTCAGTTTTAACGAAATATGATCTTTCTATCCCCCGTGAAGTGAGCGGTATTATAAATACATAAATGTAACATGTCATCGATGTATACGTCCTGTAGTATTTGCTTTTATTTATACAGTACAATCTCGATTTAACGAATTTGAATTCGTTATTTTATTTTATATGTCTCATGTGTTATTTTCTGTGGAAATTAATGTTAAATACATTTGGTGCGAGCTGCCTTTATAGCTGTATTTAATAATAGTTTTATCTTATTTTTACCGTAAAACATATTGTCTCCTAAGGTTAAGGTTGCTGTAAGATATTGCTTCAAACTCGCTGATTTGTTTGATCAAATAAAACGTTTTATTATTTGGTCCCCCCAATACAATTTGTACAAGCAACGAATCGAGCGTATTCAAAAAAAATTCTTAAGGCACTTGTGCTTTAGGGGAAATAAAGGATGATTCATGCTACACCGGGCCGGGGCCGGGCCGGGTCCCGGCCGGGACACGGTCAGATATCTATAGTATACTTTTGTATGAAGCAATTCATGCTTGGCCGTGCTCCGGCCGTGACCGGCCGTGCCACGACCGGAGCACGGCGTCGAAATGGCGGTGGATATTGTTTTCCCGGCTCCGGTCTGCTAATGTTTCAATGGGAGAGATAGGCTTCAGAAATCTTGAATTTTGTTTGGTTAAATCACGTTTTATTTTTCCAAGAAATATACTAAAGCATTCTTTAGACATCCTAAAATAACCGTAAAATTTGCTCTCATCATCTATTAATTCCTTGTAGAGCGTGGCGAATTCTCCCTCCGATTGTCGTTTTCTCCAGGCTGGATGTACACTCCATCTTCTTTTATTAGATTCAGTTCGTGTTTCCAATACTTCGTCTTCAATGGCAATTGCAATAGCTGCCAACTCAAGTTGTGAAAATTGCATTAATAACACACTTATCAATCAAGCGAAAATAGAAATTAAAAAATATTATTATCGCCAAAAGAGATGGACTGGTTATCGCAGACACGGCCGTGGGATAAATAAACTCGGAAACAGCCCGGTCACGCCCGGTGTAGCATGAATGACTGGCCCGGCCGGAGCATGTTGGAAACGACTCGGCCGGGACCCGGCCCGGCCCCGGCCTGGTGTAGCATGAATCATCCTTTAATCTGCTGAATCGTACAAGGACAGATTAGCTCTTTTTAAACTCGATAGTCTTGAAGATAGGCGTACAACTTGCGATATGATGTTTCTCTATAACGTTATAAATACTATTTTTGACAGTGCGTATCTGGTCGAAAAGATATCCATTCTGGCTCCTCCTCGCATCACTCGGAACCCGAATCTGTTTTATATAAAGAGATATAACTCTAATTAGGTACACGAAGCATTCCCTAAAAACAGAGCTATGACAACGTATAACCATTGATTTTATAGTGTAATATAAAATCAATGGTATAACGATAGGTTCGGATACATTGATATTTTTTCATCAGTAAAAAGTCACATTAAGGATACCATTAAAAATATTAAATTGTTTTTTAAAAAATATTTTTGGTACAAAATAAATAATTAATATTGTTTATAATCCATTGTAAAATTTCATTTTGACTTATTTTTTGTTCTTTTTCTTTTCCTATAATATTAAATCACGGCTAAAAAATCCTACTAATATTATAAACTCGAAAGTTTGTATGTATGTATGGATGTTTGTTACTCTTTCACGCAAAAACTACTGAATGGATTTTGATGAAACTTTACAATAATATAGCTTACACATCAGAATAACACATAGGCTATAATTTATAAAGATATATGGTTTTCTATCATCATTATCACAATTTTCCATCACAACGCGGGTGAAACCGCTGGGCGCAGCTAGTGTATATATAAATAAGGTAGGTATAATAACGGAGATATGTACTGTACACATTATAGATAGATAGTGTTAACATATAATTAGTCATAGTTTTATTGTTATATCTTGTATTTGTTATGTATAAACGCTGTTTGTGTAAAGTAAAATAAAATAAAAAAAATATTGTTATTACCTCTTACCTGTTAAGAAGTAACTTTTCAATTTACGTTATTTTTCGTTGCTGCGCGTGTTTTTCGCTGAGCTGCATACATCCTGGTGAAGCTGAAGGTTGCGGGATATTATACATACAATTCCAGACTCCGTAGCAACATTTTAGCAGACTTCCATCAAACATATGCATATGAGAGTTGACTTTTCCGCTCCGAATGCGCTGGCCTTGATGCGATATGCACATTTTAAGCAGGCCTATTTATTGTATTGCATTGTGGCAACGCCGCGGCGATCATTGACAAAGGAACGAGGCGATAGGCTCGTGCATGCAAGAAATAAAATCCGTTGTGTCATCCCGAGACTATCCCGGCTAGTAGACAATACTAATTTCATCTGAATATTAATTTCATAAATAAAATCTATGAGCGCCCTCTCTCGGCAGGCGACCGAGCTCGGTTGGGATCTATTGCGACGCTTCAGGTGGCGCGGTTCGTTTCTCGGCTAAGGGTGGGTTTGGGCCAAGCGCCAACAGATGGCGTTAATATTCAATTAAGATCTATCACGGAATTTTATTATTATAAGTATAGCTTTTATATATTCCAACCAAATTTCACAACTAGGGTTGACGACTACAGCGGGCGAGCCCGTCACCTCAGGAAGTTTTAACGATTAGTCGTTCTATCTCCCTGGAGTGAGCGCAGAAGACTTGGACAAAACAGTCCACCGTCTAGCTCCGCCACAAACCCGTAAGAGGCCAACGCCTTAACCGCGAGATAGCCAGGAGTGTTACCCGGCGGGCTTACACTCACGCCCTTACTCCCAATTGTGACCAGATTACTCCGGTTTCTCAATTGGTTACGAGTTCGAGGTCGCTTGCGCGGTCCTCTTCCTTACGAAGCGGTGAAACAGTGTATACCGAATCTATCGCGGACCACAGCGTCCTTTGCCCGGCTGTTCACCCAGGATCGGATAGCCGATAGTCGTTTCAAGAGCAGTCGCCGTAAGGTCCGCAACCACCCCCGCTCTATAGGAAAGAGTACTGCTTCCAGACTCCCCCGACTGTTAGTCAGAGTGCACAGTCGATTGGCCTACGCCGCACGGTGCGCAGACCGTCCAGGAGCGCCAGAGAGTTGAATTTTTTTTTGGTTGTCACCAAAATTTCACAGTGTGATTTCGGCCTAACAACGCATCTGTATAGCACAGTCAACTATTTCGAGATTGAATTATGACTAATGTACCCACTAGCATCGTCCGATTGCAACTACGACCATTTGAACTCTTGCTATGACGAAATAATGCCTGCATGCCAAATTTCAGCACATCGGAATAATCGATTGAGCGCTATCGTCGAGGAATACTCACACAGACATATTCCCATGTGTAAATAGTGACTGCTAGAGCTATCAATTACAATGGGCGACCCCGTCACCTCAGAAGTTTTAACGATATTTGATCGTTCTGTCTCCCATGAGGTGAGCGCAGAAGACTTGAAACAAAACAGTCCACCGTCAAGCTCCGCCACATGCCCGTAAGAGGACAGTGCCTTATCCGCGAGATAGCCAGGAGTGTTACCCAGCGGGCCGACACTTAGGCCCTTATTTCCAGTTGCGACCAGATTACTCCAGTCTCCCGACTAGTTACGAGTTCGAGGTCGCTTGCGCGGTCCTCTCCCTTACGTAGCAGTGAAACGGTGCAAACCGAATCTATCGCGGACTACGACGTCCTTTGCCAGGCTGTTCACCCAGAATCGGGTAGCCAATGGTCATTTCAAGAGCAGTCGCCGTAAGGTCAGCAACCACCCCCGCTCTGTAGGAAACAGTACTGTCTCCAGACTCTCCCGAATGTTAGTCAGAATGCACAATCGATTGGCTTACGCCGCACGGTGCGCATTCCGTCCAGGAGCGCCAGAAGATTAGCTTCTGGGGGAAACTACAGTCCTACCCGGGCTCGCGCTTCATGCGCGGAGGCCGCCGGATGGGCGTTGACCTGTGAGTGTGACCGACCCTGAACAAATGGTTCTTCGTGGCCAACTCAGCAAGGGCCCATTAGCTCCCTGTAAATAGTGACAGTGTGATTTTGGCCCAACAATGAATCTGTAAACCAAATGTCAAGTCTCTAAGCCCAATATTTCGTCTGGAAATGGTTTTAATCGTCTTGGGAGGGGTCAAAGTGTATATATCAGTCTTTTAATTTCGAAAATCTTTTTTAGCGCGTTCACAATACTTTTCCTCTTACGGGAAAGAAAAAACGTCATGCCACCACAAAGCCTTCTCGGCAAGTAGCCAAGGTCCTATGGAAAGATTTTAAGAGTGGCGTCCCTTCGGGAAGGTAGTTGGCCTGATTAAAAGGTAACGTTGGCGACAAACAATATATTGACCGACGAAAATTTTATGTGATTTCAGCCCAACAAGGCATCTGGGTACCAAATTTAAAGTCTATAAGTCTAATCTTTCGAGATTGACATATGACTAGTGCGCCCTCTGGTGGACCGATTTCAAAACACAACCTTTTCAACTCTTGCCATTTCCGAATGATGCCTGCATGCCAAATATCAGCTCAACCGGTTTAAGCGTTTTTGCGCGATCGTGGATAAATACACACAAACAAATAAACAGAGACGGATTTCAATCTGGAAATGTTTTTAATTGTCTGAAGGTGGCTCAAAATGGATATTGCGGTTATTGAAAACGGCAATTTACGTGAAGAATAAATTTATTTACCAAAATATTAAATGTAAAACAAAACATGACACCGAAGACTATCGCGGTTGTTTGACATTATAAATAGGATAGAAAACGAAATTACCGCGTGAAATTTGTAGCACCCGACGTTTCGGTGACGTTGCAGCCGCCGTTGTCCAGGGTAGACTTAAAGAGCTGTCAATCCGTTGTTTAGCGGTGACGCCCTCTTACTATGCGATAAGGGCGAGACAGATCGAATAAGTAAGATGCTAAACAGATTCGATATAAAAACGATCTTGAAACCGAGCAAAAATATAGCTCGATTTTTGAGGCCTGTAAAGGATGTAATACCACTGCAAAACCCCCGGGTGTGTATAGAGTCGAATGCAGTTGCGGTCTAGCTTACGATGGACAAACGGAACGGCCCATAGACACGCGACTGACAGAACACATCAAAGCTGTTAAAAAATCAGCGAGAAAAATCGGCGATCTGCGAACATATATTGGATAGCGGAAGTAACCACTGGATGCAGTTTCAAAATCCCATTGTGCTATCCAAGGAACAATTCTACTTTCCTCGCATGATCCGGGAAGCCATTGAAATAAGAAGAACCCCGAACTTCAATAGAGACGACGGTTGCAAACTCTCTTCTACGTGTAACCCTCTTCTTAAGATGTTAACGCCGCCGAACGCCGAACGCACGGACGTAAAACAGTATACAGTGAGTGTTGTGTGCAAGACGGATTTTCGAAATTCGCGCGCTCCGAGCCCGGCCCCCCACCACCGTTATAACCTACGCAGTGGAGGCAGCGGTATGCGGCCTACCCGCAAAACAACGGATTGACAGCTCTTCAGTCTACCTTGGACAACGGCGGCTGCAACGTCACCGAAACGTCGGGTGCTGCAAATTTCAGGTGGTAAATTCGTTTTTTATCCTATTTATAAAACATGACACTGCCACACCCGAATGTCTCAGTAAATTATAAACAACAATAGAAAATCCCCTCAGATTCATCACATCAGGCAGCTAAGACGCGCACCGCATGCAAAACTACTTCACCGCAAATCATGCCGCATAGCTTCCTCCTTAATCGGTAGATTAAGTAGATACTGTATTTTCAATTAACATATGGCGCTAATTGATTTTATCAAACCGATAGCATTGTTTACTAAGATAACGCATATTCCAATATTCCTATGCCAGGGAGCTAATGGGCCCTTGCTGAGTTGGCCACGAAGACCCATTCTGTTTCCGGGTCGGTCACACTCACGGGTCAACACCCATCCGATGGCCTCCACGCATGGGGGGCGAGCCTGGGTAGGACACTGGGTCAACCAGTCTCCCCCGGGAACAATCCTCTGGCGCTCCTGGACGGTCTGCGCACCGTGCGGGTTTGCTCCAATCGGTTGTGCTCTCCGACTAACAGTCGGGGGAGTCTGGGAACTGTATTGTTTCCTATAGAGCGGGGGTGGTTGCGTACCTTATGGCGACTGCTCTGGAATTGACCATTGGCCATCCGATCCCGGGTAAGAGGCGGGCAAAGGACGCCTTGGTCCGCGAAGATTCGGTGCACTCCGTTTCACCGCTTCATAAGGGAGAGGACCGCGCAAGCGACCTCGAACTCGGAACCAATCGAGAGACCGGAGAAATCTGGTCACAATTGGAAGTGAGGGCGCGAGTTCTCGAGCCCGCCGGGTTTACTCCTGGCTTACTCGCGGTAAGGCGTTGGACTCTCACGGGTTGTGACGTAGCTGGACGTAGAATGTACTGTCCAAAGTCTCTACGTTCACTGCAGGGCGATAGAACGACTAATCGTTAAAACGTCCTGTGGTGACGGGCTCGCCCGTTGTAGTTGACACCGCAAGATTCCTATGCCAGTTATTGTTGATTCTTGGAAGTCTTGGGGTGACACAACCGATTTTTTTTGTTACCCATGCAAAGGCGCATCTACCCTTTTCCTTGTCAGTGGCGATGCAGCGACATACGGCGCGGCGACTCGCTGCGACGTCAGAGGCGGGTCTGTACCGCATGCACTTTTTTGACACAGGCCAATTGATATCGCTCACGGCTCACACCCGTATTAGCATATGTAACTGGTTCAAGGCCTCGCCAATATTTCTAACAGCGTCACTTACGTAATCTAACCTACATTTTTAAAGCTAGTAACAGTGTTTCAGCATAGTGTTGCCATCTTGAAAATCTTCACCACCCGACTGAACATTATGTAAAGTATAATAAATGTTATTTCATAAAAAAAACTAATATTCAGTACTGTTAACCAAAAATTGCTTTAGAGTAATATGAAAGACGTGAAAATATCTAATAATTTGATGATATGGTGAAGGTAAATAACTTTCCCGTTTAGTATTCAGTATTCAGTATTCAATATTCAATTTATTCATTCAGAATATACAATAAAAGCATGAATTATGAATTAAAGCTAATTATCGCATATTAGAATTCGTCAATTGCTAGTAATATATGTAGATATAAAACTATTAAAGCATAAATATAAATTCGACATTAGCGTTAACTAAAGTCGGCTTTACACGGCAGACAAATAAAAAAAATAGAGCTGAATCCATGTACATGAGTATACATATAAAATAGATAATTATTATAAGAATAATAATAGTCATCTTAGGCACTTTATACAAAAAATAATCACACAATAGAAAGTATCAAATATGTATATTGATAGGTACTTGATATTTTATATTGTATATTGATACTGATATTGTATATTGATACAGTGTTGAATATTGTATATTAATTTTTTGTATATTAATTTTTCGGATTATTCTTCAATTTTAGACATATATTTTTACTTTCAAACATATATTTTTACTTTTACTCTTAGTTATTATCAAAGTAATAGAATTTCTACAAATTTTAATTGTTTTAATCTTAATTTTTTTTATACAATAATTATTTAGTAACTTGATTAGATACATCTAAACAATATTTTATAAAGTCTGCCTTAGAACAGGCCCTGGCCTAGTTAGGTGACTTTTATTCATTACTCTATCTACTCAAGAAACAGTTTTTTGCTAACGTCTTCAATATATATACAACATGACATATATTGAAGACGTTAGCAAAACAGTCGGGGGAGTCTGGGAACTGTATTGTTTCCTATAGAGCGGGGGTGGTTGTCTACCTTACGGCGACTGCTCTTGAAATGACCATTGGCCATCCGATCCCGGTTCAGAGTCGGGCAAAGGACGGCTTGGTCCGCGATAGATTCGGTGCACACCGTTTCACCGCTTCGTAAGGGAGAGGACCGCGCAAGCGACCTCGAACTCGGAACCAATCGAGAGACCGGAGAAATCTGGTCACAATTGGAAGCAAGGGCGCGAGGGTCGGCCCGCCAGGTAACACTGGCTATCTCGCGGTAAGGCGTTGGCTTCTTGCGGATTGTGACGTAGCTGGACGTTAGATTTGTTTCTGTCCAAAGTCTTCTACGTTCACTGCAGGGCGACAGAACGAGAAAATCGTTAAAACGTCCTGTGGTGACGGGCTCGCCCGTTGTAGTTGACACCGCAAGTTGTTAGTCGGAGAGCACAATCGATTGGCTTGCGCTGCACGGTGCGCAGACCGTCCAGGAGCGCCAGAGGTTTGATTCCCAGGGGAAACTGACCAGGGCCAGAGTCCTACCCAGGTTCGCACCCCGTGCGTGGAGGCCGTCGGATGGGTGTTGACCCGTGAGTATGACCGACCCTGAACACATGGGTCTTCGTGGCCAACCCATCATGTGCCCGTTAGCTCCCTGTAACTGAATATAACCTTAACTATGTAATAACATGCTGTTATGGTTAAATGAAGATCTCGTTGTGCGCCGTAATTAATGTGCAGTTTATTTGCCATGCCCGTGACACGATAACTACAAAAAAGGATTTGTCTTCAAATTGGTCTGCGTCCGTCATTGTCCATAATAATTAAATTTTATTTATTACACTAAAACTACTGCTTATTTGAAAATATTCTAAAAGTGATCTGTAAGCCAGGTTAAATTAGAACAAAAAAGATGCGTACCTTGAACTAATTTCGACAGAGCTGCAAATGATTTTATTTCACTTTAGGCTTCCTCAATTATAGTAATTTAAGTTTGCGACGGTTTCTGAGTTGAGCGTTAGAAGCTATGGCTAGAATACAAAACTAAAGGCACTTCTTTCGGTTTTTTGCTTATAAAATCTGAACTGTACTTTCGATCTAAAAATTATATGAACTAAAATTGTAGTGCATAAAATTCCTTATCCAATGACGTCATCAAATGTTAAACTTGTTTCAGTAGCATGACCATAATTGTCAGTCAAATATAGGCAATTTTACCTTCGTTTTAATTATTTTTTTATTTAGAATAGCTGTTTTGGTCACAGGAAAATGAGCTTAACACACTTTTGAGTCAAAATAGTAAAATTTTTTGATTGTCGAATATGACCATACGGCTGAGCCGAATTTAACGTTTAGTAGATCATTCGATACATTACTTTATGCTCAACAATTTATATTAACAGCATTTTTAATAGGAAGTAGGTACCGTTGAGAATTTAGAAGTGTAAACCCGAAAAAGTGCCAAAATTTTGCGGTTTTCCATAGTTTCTAGCGCTGCACTCATAAATCGCAAACTCAAATTACTGTTATTTGGGATGCCCAAAGAAAAAGAAAATCATTTTCAGCTTTGTCGGAATTAATTCAAACCAAAAGTTTAATTTTACGTGGCTATTATTGTTTAGATTGGTATTTGCGCTACAGGTAAAACCCCTTGTTTGTGTTGAAAATGATCCTTGTTTTTGTTGAAAACAAACTAAAACACCTTGTTTTTGTTGAAAAATCAGGATGAGCTATAAAGTATACCGAAGAGACATAATTAAAGCTAAAAGTAAAAGTAAAGTAAAGTAAAAGGTATTTATTTCCAATTTAATAAAAGGTTGTTCCTAAGAGCCAGGAGCAATTCGGAAACCAGATTTGGCCACATCAACAAGACTCAGCTCCAACTCTCACAGCCGTATTTATAGTAAAGTATCAGTTCAATACTCGAGTTATACTCAGCCCTGAGTACCGGACGATACTCAAGTATTGCATGTGTTTTATAGACGAGGATGGCCAGTCGACTCCGCTGAGTAAAGGTGAAGTATTCGGGAATGTATTCGTGTCGAGTGGCAGTACTACCAAATGTATTGGCCATTTAACCTGGAATATTTTTAATTCATAAACCGCTCGACAATAAATTACCAAACTTTTATTTATTATGAATAATAACGTTTGTCATCGTTTTTGGTACTTTTTGAATTTTAGATGTAGGTTTTTAGAAATATTCATAATTTTCGTGATGTTCATCTCATTGCCGGCATCAGAAAAAAAGCACGCGCGTCGGTGGATTGGTCGCGTGGCCGCCATGTTTGTATTGGCTGTCATTCTCTTGTGTTCGTGTTGTTTCCGCGTGATTTGTGTTTCTGCATTTTTATCTTCTCCTCGCCTGATTATTTGATTTAGATTTGTAACACGATTGGTTTATAGAGTTACTGTGGATTTTTTAACGACCTAGCCTGACCCTGTTAAACGTTTTCAGGGCTTTAAATTTTCAACAGTGATGTAAAGTATAAAATAATAGAATTCAATAACTTTATTGTGCTATAAAAACATATTTAATGAATATTATACTGGTTTAAAAAAAAAGTCAATTTATTCACAAATAACGGACTTATCCCTATAGCGATATCTTACAGTCAACCAAAGTCATTTTTCCTGACCATCTGCTCTCAAGAATGGCCACCCTACTAGTCCGAGTGAAAGCCAATGCACTAAAGAGTATGGTCAATTTAGAGGTAAGGTTAAAGGGGAGCCTGGTTTAGATGTCCAGAAAAACATGTTCTCATGTTTTTTTTTAATTTGGAGTTGAAATCTATTCATTAACCTTTTACCCCTGGAATAGTCTGAGATTGCTGTTAGTGTAAAAAAAAACTACTTTTCTTTGAAGGAAACTCTAAACGCGTTTTTCTCAAAACCACATTTTTCAGTTCTGCGCCGGTGATAAAAAATATTACTTGACGGATCGAAATGTTCTAAAAAAAATATAGATGATGACGCCTATATGAACTAAAAAAAAGTAATATTTTTTTTGAAGTTATTATCATAGTTTATTAACACGCTTTTATTAGGTCGACCTGTATGTAACTAATTATGTAATGGAATCTAAGGTAACTAATTTAACCATCTTCCAAAGATCGTAGCGTCATGAAAATTGGCAGCTGTATGTAGTTCTGATGACAATACAATAATATGGTACTGTCGAACTGATCTGATGATGGATTCGGAAGATATGAACTGGAACTTCATGATGAAACATTGTATCATAGCTGTGTTTGGACTTGTTAAAAAAGTCTTGGAATTGACTTTGACCACGATTAGGTTTGAAGGGCTGATGAGGAAGCCGGAAGATAGGCACTGGCATTTCATGATGGAATATCGTATCATAGCCGTGTGTATGTGAATATCGTATCATAGCCCAAAAGCGTGTTTTTAGTTTTTTTATTTTAAACTATTTTTTATTTCAGGCAAAATTACGCTCGCTATTACCGGCGCAAGAAGATACTTTCATTTCTCCAGCATTATAAACATTTGCAATTTAATATCTCAATAGTTATTTTTAGTTATATTAATAGTTATTTTAGTTTTAAAGATTCATGATCAGATTTTAACTTTAGGTTAAAAGGAAAACTTATTTCTTTTTGCCTGCTAAACCAGGCTCCCCCCCCCCCCCCCATTTAATGAAATAAAGATGGGATATAATAAACATGGCGCAGGTACGGAATATGGTTAGGAATTTGGTTAGACTGTAGCGACCCTTAAGTATCGTTACATGCAATCAACAAATGCATTGATTTCTAGTGAAATACACTGACACAAATTCAGCAATTATGCTACCTCGTGAAGCGATGAATCAGCACGATGAAACAATACTTTTACTCGGAATATTTTGGATTGCATCATTTTTCGGCCTATATAAAAAGTATCATTCCTCGAGTGATCACGTCCCCCAAGACAGCGACGGCATATCCGGTACCACTCACACGAGGCGAGTCCGGCTTCTTGGTTACCTTTCCTTCCTTTCCCTATCAAGGCGAGACGCATCAGTATGCACTCCCATAGACTCGAGCCGTGCCCAGTACGAGATACTAGGAGCACAAGTACAATCCTTATCCACACACCCTCGTAACTTCAGGCAGATAGCCACTACATTCGCGTCAAAATATATCCTATTCGGGAAGCGTTACAAACTGGCAATACCAAACTCTCAATAAATACCTTCTGATACACTTTAAATCGACTTTTAATACGGAGATAAACCGCAAGTTGACACCACCACCTCACACCGAATAACTTGGAGTCTAGTGAGGGGTGGTCCCTCACAAGACGTTAGTCGCTGTGCATTAAAGCCGAAGGAAGATATTTTAAGGACTGATCATTCTTGCTCAGAAGAGTTTCGTTCTTATAAAATAAAATAAAATAAAACGGAGCTAAAATAAAAATCGTAATATTATTATTACTCCCTCTTGAAGCCATAGAATTTAGGAATTATTTTATATCATATACATACTTCAAATTTTATAACTTGTAAATTTTGCTATGCAATATATTTTTAATTTAACCCTTTATAGCTTCATGTGACATTTCTGTAAGAAACTACTAATCCCCCTAAATAAGGCACTAAATTCATTTAGTTCATTGGAATCCGTCTAGCACTACTGTACCCTACCACTTAGTATCGAGTAAAAATCATAGATAGCGTAACTAAGCGACTTATGTGAGTTTAAATGTTGCGCGTTGATGAAAGTGATAAATTAGAACTAAGGCAGGTGTTGAATGACTGATAAAAAAAATATAAAAAGTGTATACAATTGTGTGGTTTTCGTAGAAACCTGTAGGTAAGAATATAATTTTATCCATTCAAATTTTCGAAGCAAAAGATGGCAAGTTAGGATGTTCTAACATTTACTGGAAGTGACTATGGCAAATTCTTGGTTATTATACCGAAGAGTAAGGAAGGCAAAATATCTCAACGGCAAACAAATGTCTTCAGTAGAATTTAGACTTGAGATAGGCGAGACCTTATGCGAGCTTGGCCTGAAGCCTAACATCAAGAGTCGAAGGTCTTTAGAAGACGAAATTCAAGCCAAAAACCATAAGGGCCCTGCGCAACATGTTCCTCCATTGGCAGTAAGGCAGGACCAGTTCGGTCATTGGCCGATTTGGGTTAAAAAAAGGATACGTTGCAAGATTCCCACGTGCACTGGCGTTTCACAAACAATTTGCGAAAAATGCAGTGTAGCATTATGCTATAATAAACAAAATATTTTTTCCAAATTTTTCCATACAACATACTTAAATGTTTTTTATACGTTCATCTCAATGTAACAGTAATGTCACATTCCCTTAAAAGTCAAATAAATGATTAATAATCAATATTTTGAAATTTCTGAGAAATAAGTGTTTTTTTATTTGCCTAAACTTATCTCATTATCAATATTATTTTTTGTTTGAAGATCTTGGGCTACAGAGGGTTAAGGAGATTTTAGAGAGAGGTTAAGGGTTAATCCTATGAAGAGATTCTGAAGCAAAAATGAGCAAGGACTCTGCTTAAGTAAGTACTATAAAACCATTCGCTTTTCAAAGGACCAGCGCGAAAAGTTGTTTGGAAACGGAGCGTTATGAATACGTGTTGAAGTGCAATTTAACATGACACCGGCGACCGGGCAACGCTAAATTCATCTGTGCATAAATGCAGCTGCATAAATAAACTGAACGCGAAGCCTTTACCAGCTAAATGGCGAAAGTTTCAGCGGCTTTCAGCTGGCTGTAACGCCCGTGTCAGGCATGCGGCAACAGGTGAGATACGCGATATATACGGGTCGACGACGGGCCAACGAATGTTTTACGCGAATATACCCGTCGGGATATTAGTCCGCTAAATGCTAAAGTCAAATTTCGGCGAATTTCAATAGAGTTTAACTGCTGCCATTGGATTTATTATACTTAGATATAACTCTACTTTTTTGTTATAAACAATTAATTTTGCTGATACAGAACATATAGATTACCACAGTAAAATTGTCATATTTCATCCATATTTGAAAAAAAACACATTTTTATTTACGAAAAAGCGTGTAAACTTAAAATTGCAATTTACAATTGAAATCATTAATTGTTTCGATATCTATGAAATGATTCTAGAATCTTTTTTTTATTTTTATTTAACCGCCCTATCTAAATGGTAACTTAATTACCAGGCATCCTTCGAGAGGGTGGATCAATACGGGTCACTAAACAACTTTTAATTAAAAAAAAATGTAGGAAAAAAAGTTTAAAAAAATATATATTTTGTTATTTTTTGAAAGCACGAAAATTTTCATTTTCTGAAAACTAGTATAATAAATTAATATCTTAAAAAAACAATAAAATCACGATTTTATAAATGCACGTAAAAACACTTAATCGTGATCAAGGTTCATTACAAGACCTTACAACAAATCCAGACACGGCTATGATACGATATTCCATCATGGAAAGCCAGTGCCTATCTTCCGGCTTCATCATCAGACCTTAAAACCTAATCGTGGTCAAAGTTCATTCCAAGACTTTTCTAACAAGTCCAAACACAGCTATGATACGATGTTCCATCGTGAAATTCCAGTTCATATCTTCCGACTCCATCATCAGATCAGTTGGACAGTACCATATTATTGTATTGTCATCAGAACTACATACAGCTGCCAATTTTCATGACGCTACCATCCTTGGAAGATGGTTAAATTAGTTACCTAAGATTCCATTACATAGTTAGTTACATACAGGTCGACCTAATAAAAGCGTGTTAAAAAAAACCACAAAGCCCACAAAGCGTACGTGATACGTCAAATTGTTCTCACTATTTTAAATACAAAAGGACCATAAATGGGTCTATTGTGAAAGATGTTTTCTGGTATATTGTAAACATGTATTATTATTAAGTAAACTAATGAAAACAAAACAACATTTTGTACCTACTTTTTGAATAATAACCCAAAGGTATGACGGTTAAAGTGAAGCGCGAGATTCACATTCCTACATCAATTCAAAATATTCGTGTTTCTACCAGTAGCAAACAAAAGCACACCGCATAATCTTGATCACTATGTCAACGCCGCCTAACTCGGCCTAGGTCTGTAATAAGGCAGTCGGTACCAAAACAATATTTTACTTGCGCAAACGTTTGGTTATAATCAAAAGAAAAACAAAAAATATCAAATTACGCACCAATAAGTATTTAATAAAAACTAAAATATAATTTCAAAATAAATTCAAGATGGAATAAAATTTGAATTAAATTAAAGAATCATAAAAACTTTTTGAAATGAATAAATATCTGGATTCTATTTCTCTGGATTAACTTTTGGATTGGACTGGATTTCTAGATCGCTTTTTACCGGATGAACTAATATTTGATTACCTTCTTTTAGTGAACGTTTCGAAATTTAATGAATCTTTGATTTATGTTTTAATAGAAGACCATTTGTGATATTTCAAAACATATATTATAGCTTCATACGAAGTTTTCATATTAGTTTTTATTAATTGGTTCAGTAGATCTAGAGATATATTTATGTAACCGACCGACAGACATACTACATATATTTGCCGCTATCATGTAAAGCAAAATACCCGAATTGATTTTTTTCTAATTTTTGAAGCTAGCTTCTTTGAAAACTAACACACACAATGCACAAACAACACTTGTTCTAATAATAGACAAAATTTTAACTATTGAAAGGTGAGCAGCATCATGCTGAAACTTAGAACAGGCTATCATAATGAAGTGCGTATAGACAATTTCGTATCTGTGCTGTTGACCTTTGACGAGTTCCCTCGTTGGAAGCCAACCCTGGGTGCCGTAGCCTTGTCTTGGCGAAACTTAGAAGAGGCTGTCGTAATTAAATGCAAATACTAAATTTCGTGTCTGTGCTGTTGACCATTGACAAGTCTTCTTGTCGGGAGCCAACCCTGGGTGCAGCAGCCATGTCATCATGAAGCTTAGAACGGGCTATTGTAACTGAATGTGTATACACAATTTCGTATCTATGCTGTTAACCTTTTAGGAGTGCCCTCGTCGGAAGCCAACCCTGGGTGTAGAATCAGTTCATGATTACAATAAAAAATGCATTGTCATTGGAATTGAACCAACATGTACATTTTTAACTTCATATGATAAAATTTGAGGAGTTCTCTCAATTCCCCATGGATCCCATCATCAGAACAGGGTTTTGATAAAAATGAGTCCAATCTGGAAATAAATCCTTTAAAAAAAAAAGCATTTTCCAAATCAGTTCATAAATAACGGAATTCTGAGGTAACAAACAATAAAAAAAAATATACAACCGAATTGATAACCTCCTCCTTTTTTTGAAGTCGGTTAAAAAAGAAGTATAAACATTCAAGTGTCTTATTAATGTGGTGGTTCGAGCAGCATCGAGAATCGGAAAAAAGCATTTCGTCACAGTTTAATTGTTTCCTTTTCAGGTCTCTTGTTGTCCTGCACAAATCAACCCAAAAACAACAATATACAAACAAGAATACCTGGAAGCTATTTTTTTATTTTATTTGTTGAGTGGGGCTTTTCTAAGGTCTTTATGAGCCTTGTAATACTACGACCATTCTAAGGTCTTTATGAGCCTTTTAACATTGCAACCATTGCTGATCTATTGTGTTCGCCACCTACTATAGTTCTGCGCTTAGCCTCGTGTCATTTAAGACCCGCAACAGGCTTTTGGCGCCTGATTGTTTTACCTCCTCAGGTTGGAGGTAATAACCATCCAAGTGGGTGTATCTTTTACGCATCAGCGGGCCACACTGGCAAATGAGGTGCTGGGGAGTTTCCTCTGCTCCTTGGCAGACACTAAGGCTCCTGCACATTTTTGTGTCTCTGAGCTTGAGGTTGAACATGTGTGAGGTTGATCATTACCTAATGGAGTGAAACGATTAAAACTTTCTTTGAAATACCTTTTTTATTGTTGTGTTTAAATAGATCTTTTAATTGTGTATATAAATAATACAAGTATGCAGCTCTAGTATGGCTATATTTAAATCTAAAGTAGGCGTTTGTAACACGAACAACAAAAACGAAAGTATTACGAAAAACATAACAATTGACATAACAATTAAAAGACTGTATGTGCATGGCATTTATGGTATTTTAACTTTCAAATCGCAGTCCGGGATTCGATGTTATTATTCCTAAACCACTTTAGAACCTTTCAGTAAAATTGTTTTTTTTATATACCTGATATTAATATATATTATTTCTTAGCTATTGATTGAATACTTTTATTAGTTATTATATTTTTATTAACGATATTAAACCTTTATTTTAATTAGTATAGGAAAATTGACATTTGGTTTTCAAGTATAGTTGAAATATATAGGATTATAAAATCCAAGTGTAACACATAGAAAAACTAATAGTATTCAAATTATCAAATCCATGAAGCTATCAAGTTCAAATGATTAAATTTATCAAATTACCTAATCGTTCGATGCAGCCTGGTGTGAGGTAGAAAACTGAAAAACTGAAAGACCGAATGCAATTTTTTCTTTTTATTTTATTTTTTTGATTTATTATTAGTTTTTTTTTGATTAATTATTATCACTTTTAATAATGTTAAAGTGTTTAATGCTAATATTTTGGTAGAATACTTATACATATGCTAAATTTCAACAATCTGTTAAGATTTAACAGAAATAAATTGAATTAGTGACGTCAGCATTGACGTGATTTGGAAATTCTTCAGATTTCTTTTGATATGACTTATTCATTAAAATAATATTGAATTGATTATCGTAATGCATGACACTGGGCACAAAGGGTGTAAAAACAACACACGTTTTAGTCCACTTGTTGAGTATCAAAATTGTTGAATATGTTTTATTTTTATTTGTCGAATACCTTGAGATTAATGTATTGTAATGATAATATCTCAATTTATTTGTACTCTCTGGATTTTAATTGGAATAAAATGTTATCAATTTAAATGAATATATGACCTAATGAACAGCAGAGTTTATTTATCTTCTGTAAAAAAATGTTTTTATTCCAAACATTATTTTAGCAATCACTGATTCGAAGTATAATTATTTATTTACATGCGTCTTATATGTGAGTTTATTTGGAAAGTATGAAGAATTGAAAAAGAAACAATTCTCCTCTTTTGCCTTACGCAGCTCGGCGATTCAACACGTAATCTATCGCTCTCAAGAAAGCAATGATAAAGGACACATTAAATTCATTTGCTTATTATGACTCCTCCCTTTGAACCTTGCCTATGGGTGTTAATATTTAAAAAAAATAATAGAAACTTGTAATTAGCTGTGTCTTTGTAACTTAATAATTTGCTGTCGAATCTAATGTATTAAAACAGCTGCTTTTCCTGAATAAAAATAAAAACAAAAAAGCAGTCAAATACGGCGATATTACTCTGATATCAGTCAGTGAGCAACAAGTGTGTACCTGTATCTCGAAGAAGAGACGCGAAAGCTACTATACAACTCCCGCCGTACCAACACCTTATACCTCAACTAGGTTTATATAACTATAGATATATAATAGAACGATTATAGTTTTAGAGATGACGTCACCTCACCGATTTTCAATCCAGCCGTGAGGCACTCTAGTAAGTATTCGCGAGCATGATCCTAGTCGGGTTGTGGCAACTAAGTACGTGCGTGAAGCAACTAGGAGCGCGGTCCCGGAAGACGGCTTTGCCACATGGATCGGAAGACGCTCAGAGTGCAGCGTTCCCGTTCCCCATGCGGCTGCGACTGACGCTGCAACAGGTAGAACGGGGAGCGCCCGAGAGTTGCCATACTTTCCGCCGGGGGTTGTTGCCGTATTTTTCGATTGCATTGCCGAACGGGAAATATTCGAAATTATTGTAACATTTCGAAAAAAGCTTCCCGCGTCTTCCTACCTTTTTAGTTGTAGGGATTGCATTGCAGTGCATAAATTCGATTTTCCCTAGAGGAAGTAAATTCAAAATTGCTGTGCCTCATTTACGAGTCAGATCCATAGTGGTATAGAACAGAGAGCGGGAAAGGCGGCCTGTGAGTGAAAGCGTTCACCGATTAGAAATAGTTGTATGTGGGGCCTGTACCGCGAAGCTCTACTCTACAGTCCTCGTAAAGCAGTCTAAACTCCGAGTACACCGTTGCAATCTTGACAATAGGGTAGATCAGCAGCACTCCTTATACGTGTCACAGTTTCGTCTAGAAACGGACTACAGTTGGCTCCTTGAATCCTTTGAGTGTCGCTCTGTGCTGTCCTCGACCGAATAAAACGAAGGTTTGGTGAAGTGTCCTTTAATCTCCCCTTGACCCACTCAATTTGGTCAACGCGCATACCGAGCCGCTCTTCGTTAAACACTAAATTCAAAAATATACTCTAGCTGCCTCCTACCCGTTGACCTAATTAGGGATAACGCCTTCACAATCTTCTCATATCGTACGTTAAACATAATTACTTATTTTATTCTTTTGTTGCTGAGGGCATATCTTAAATATATATACAATACACTCTTTGCTAAATGGACGTAAGGTCTCTTCCTAATTATCATTACACTATGATTAATTAATCTAACAAGTTTTTACATACTATGAACCAGATCCCAAGGTCGCGACGTAATGAAATAACACTGTGTTTTAACATTACCACGAAGGGATTTTTTTTAATTTGTTATGTGGGGTTTTTCTAAGGTCTTTATGAGCCTTTTAACATTGCAACCATTGCTGATATATTGTGTTCGCCACCTACTATAGTTCTGCGCTAAGCCTCGTGTCATTTAAGAACCCCAACAGGCTTTTGGCGCCAGATTGTTTTACCTCCCCAGGTTGGAGATAATGCCCACCTAAGTGGGTGTATTTTTTACGCGTCAGCGGGTCATACTCGTACATGAGGTGCAGGGGAGTTTCCTCTGCCGCTTGACAGAACCTGCAGGGTCTTTTCTGACCTACAAGTGACGACTGAGACACTTCGCTATGCATTGGCATGGTGAATATCATCGTTTCCACATTACAATAAGCTGTACGATTCCACTGGATAGTGCATAGATAACTCTTATAATACTTGTAATGGAATACTCTGAAATGCATAAGAAAATAGGCCGCCCTAGTACGGGCTTAATCCTGGTTAGGTGGTTTTTGTGCTTCTTTCTCAGAAAATAAAATATTATTGATTTATAATATTATTAGTCTTATTAATGGCGTTAATTTTAACCTACCTATACGAACGTACATGATACGTCCGTTATAATATCGCCCGAATACAACAAGCCGTATCACGTACGTTCGAGTACAAAAACAACAACAAAAAACTCGAAACCCACAAAGCGTACGTGATACGTCAAATTGTTTTTATGATTTTACAAACAAAAAAGGGTAATAAATTGGTTTATTGCGTAAAAAAAAAATCTTTTATATTGTTAACAAGTATTGTTATTAATAAATCTAATATACAGAGTTATAAGTGCAACACAATTAGCCTAGAAATTTCCGTTCCACCATTAAGACTGGTGAAATTATTTTTGTCCTTGTATGCCGTATAAATTGCCGTAGATTGCAGCTGCACGGCGCAACGACACGACGTCACTGGGCGGCGGTGGCGGTCGGCTCGCGCCCGGGCGGGGTGGCGCATAGCCGTGCGGTGCATGTTGGGTTTGGGCGGGCGTCGGGAGGCGTCGCGGCGCCCGGCGGGCGCCGGTGGGCGGCAGTGGGCCCGCGTCGTTGCCCAAATGACGCTCTAATATCCAATTCGGTCGCCCACCATAATCGATAACTGCATTTTACAACACCATCGTCGAATATCTCGGAAACGAAACGTACGACATGCATGTTCACTTATATGGCATTATTAGTTGGGGTGAGGTTTAAACAGCTACCATTATACTGTACAAAAATCTATAATTATGACAGTCAGCCTTAACCCTTAGAAAGCCAGCCATGGAAATGAAACTCACGACGGCATGTTTTCAACACTCGAATTTGTCTGTAGGGGGTGATAGTGCACGCAAACTAATATATAACAATGGCTTGTTCAATAAAGACGACTTTTACTACATATAATTGCATAATTGTATAAATACAGAGATCGACGGCTACGAACTATAGCAATAGGTAAACCACCGATCGGTGGTATAGGCATTCCTGCGGTTAAGCCACGAATATATTATTCAAAGACTTTATAGTACTAACTTTGAAATTTCAAATTTCAAATTATGAGTTCAAATTATGAGTACATTCAATATACAAAAGTCATAACTTAACTAGGCTGACGCCTGTTCCAAGGTAGTCAATTTATTTTAATTATCCTAAGAAATCTAAAATATTATATTCATATAAATAAACAAAATCATACTTAATGTAACGAATATCTTAATTACCTAATAAAAATTCGTACGAAAATGTCATGAAAATTGTCAATATTATTTTATTTTAAAACATGATAAAAAATAATATTTATTTATATATGCATTAATGACTATGTTATTATTATGTATTAATATGTAATAATAATATACAAAATAAATTCACAAAAATTAAAATAAAATTACATATAGATATCATAAATTTAAATTACTACACTATTGCTATATTACTACACAAATGTATACTATTATGTTTTCATTATAAAGACACAATTATTTAATAAGGTGTTCAATATCTGCGTTTGTACAATTTAACTTTAAAGCAACTATTTCTAGAAGTAATTGTATGCCACACTGCTCCTATTTATTATGCCTAAAATTATGACTATGAATAGTTTATTATGTGATTTCCTAACTTGGCGGCCCGGTGGCATAGTGGTTAGGTCGCCTGATCTTACATTGCAAGGTCCCGGGTTCGAATCCCGGCTGGGTCACCATTTTCCGTTGGGATCAAATTAACGGAATTAAATTTTCAATTCTGTCGATCGAATGCAATAACAAGACACACACACTAACAGACATGTTACACGCACACATACATATAACACGTCATGGTAGGGTTGGATGTAAGTGATTGACATTCAAAATAAAGAGTATAAACAAACAAACTTCTTGACTCGGTAAGATTATAAATGTTTTAATGTTAGTTTCTACGTTCTATTGATCTGTATTTTAATGCCAATTTTTTCAACATTTCTAAATATATCCGTCTTAGCAAAGGCAGACCACAAATTTTTGGGATTGTCAATTTTTGAGAAGTTTTTTTTTTGGTATGCTGTCAGCGCACATTTTGCAAGTTTAACTCCCGGTTAACATAAGGAACTCACCTTCTGTAGTATCACACTGAGAAAAATATAACCATGTAAAACACGTATATACACATGTTTCAACAAGATTTACGTATATAACTCGGACTGTGGTACGCATAAATTAACATGACGCTTAGCAGTGTTGGCGTAATGGCAGTTACCGTGTCGTAATGTTATAACATAATGTTATTTCATTACGTTGCGACCTTGGGATCTCGCTTCTAACATGACAGCATGTAGCCGTATACGTACGGTTATAGTCGGACATATGAATCATGGTAAAAATACAGTATACAGTTATTTCAGTATTAACATATAAACGAGTAATGGAGTTTCGACAAAATTCCTTGTAATTCAACAAAATTACGATTAAAACTTCGTTATTCTGTATAAAACCGTTATAGCAGAATTGTAATGAATCAATCCAATATTTTTCTCAGTATGGCAATAAATTTGCCTCTTTGTAAAAAAAATACGCAAGTAAAGAGTATTTATTATTGTAATTGTGAGAAACCATGAATTTCTAGCAGGGTGACTTTAACGTTCAGATAAGAAGGCGAGTTGAGATTGTTGAACACATTACATTACATTACATTCGTATTTAAGTGGTGAATATATCGCTCTTTGACATGTCACAATATACTATAGGTTTGTAATATACACACTACAGTAAGTAATAGCTAGTTTATAGTTTTTTTTGCATGATACTAGTTTGAGTATCTTACCTACTTTAGAGACCAAAAAACTAATTAGTTCAGTTGCATAAATGAATAAAAAAAAAAACAAATAAATATATTATAAAGAATAAAAACATGACTGCCTACAGAATTGTATTCATAATTATTTGGATTACGGGTTTTTTATGAAGTATTTGCGGTTTATGTATTTGTCCACATAGATACACGTATATTTCGGGAATAAACTAAATCAGACCTTTCATTTGACACTAAACACGATATATTTATGTTAATTTATTGACATTTGTACATGTGTATATGTAGACAACTACTTAATTAATATTTAAAAAGTTAAGGATACTACTAATGAACGTATTATAGCCGGGTTGACATAACAATTCTAACAGTAACCCACACTTTAAAATCGGTTTTTGGAAAAGTGTTTGGAAGTTATGGTGGAATAAAGACACGGAAAATATACATAGATGAACCTAAACACATTACACATAGCAGTCGTGTAGTAATCGTAAATTGTTAGAATCCAGTGATATAATTAGTTGAAATATCAAACAAAACAATATTTAAAATATAAATTTTTTTTTTAAAGAAAAGTATCTAAAAATGTGTAAGAGTAAAGAGAACATATTGGAAATTAGCAGCAAACAACAAAAATATCACCTTACATCATGGTTAATAAACCTTGGTAGGAGAGAGACGGAGAAAACATTCATCACAATTTTAAAATAAATAAATATATTTATTTTCTATTTATTTTATATACGTATTTTTATTAATTCTTATATATTATTAGTTATTATTATAAATGATTATTTATTATTGCTATTATATATTTTTATTATTATTATTTAGTATTACTTGTTTATAGTTCTAATATTATTTTGGTGTTTATTATTGCTATTATATATTTTTATTATTATTATTTAGTATTACTTGTTTATAGTTCTAATATTATTTTGGTGTAGTGAGAATTTCATTTTAACTTGATTTGATTCAAATTTTTTATTTTCAGTTTGGAATTTAACTTGATTTGATTCAATTTTTTTATTTTTAGTATGTATTTTTTAATCATTTGTATTGGTGTTCTCCTTAGAACAGGCTCTGCCTAGTTATGAACAACAAAATCTATGTTAAGTGCTAACGGTGTAATTTTTTTTGTGGACCAATAAATAAATCAATAAATAAATGTCGAAAATAATCAAAAAATCAATATAATAAAAAAGTAGCTTCTTTTTTAGCTACATAGCTAAACATTGTGCAATATGGATAGAATGTGTAGATTACCGCGGTTTATAATGCAAACCTATTACTTACCGAGTACGTATACCATGTTTTTGGTCCACCGCTGTAGATCTTTGCGAATGGCACGTCGCTCCTGCGCACATCGGGCATGCGCGCACTCGGACATTGCCAGCGCCACCTGTTGAGTATTAATCAAACGTCAGAAGGACTGGCTCCTTTGGAAGCCCTCGGCTAGGAAATGAAAGGGCTTCTTTATGTAGAGGAGAGTTCAGGCACGTCCAGACCAGTTTCGGGGAGGGGGCATTCATTGAAACAACGCGCGCGGCACCCACCAAACTTGAATTTGCCAGCACAATGATACGAAAATACGTCGAATTTGGGGGAAAGGGGGGGATTGAATCCAAAATACGCCTCCCCCTCCCTCCGGATACGTGTCTGACAAGGTACAAAGGTCGCAGATTCTCCCTGATTCTCATTATTTTGTAGACTTTAATTTTTACTCAAAAAAAATCGGGGGGGGGGGGGGGTGCGTGCTCCGCGCCCCCCCCCCCCCCCCCCCCAGATACGTCCTTGCGTCCTCCTATAAGCATTTCTATATAGGCTGATTACATCACAGTAATAATACCGAGAGACAAAATGTCATCTATTAGTCCCTCTGAACTTAAAAATCAGGAAAAATATTGTGATTTTTAAAGAAAACTCATAAAGTAATTGTTGAGAAAAAGAAAAAAAAAGAAGTATCTTTGAGCAGATTCCCAGTATCGCAAAGCGATTATCTATTTATACCTACGTAGATACATCCAAAGCAGCTGATGCCAAGTTGCCGGTACAAGTTCTGTCGTGTTTGAGCGAGTTACGAATTGGGTTAGGGAGGGTGCGAGACCGGTGTGCCGTGGCAACGGCAGTCAGTGGTGCACGATAAGATGCAAGCGGCCGTTGCCGTTGTCTCGACGCGATAATGATTAAACGTCACTTTTGGCGGTGGGGCGCAAGCGTCTCCCACTCACGAAGAAAAGAGAAGATAGGACCACAGAACTACACAAATGAGTCAAACTGGACCTTTTATCAATAGTAACGACGATGCCCGGCGCTAAGGGGCAGTGACAATACTGTCGGGCATACGGTATCGAGGGCTGTCAATTACAACGTGGGAACCCGTCACCCTAGGGAGTTATAACGACATCGTGTTATTCTTGAAATGTTCTCAACGCCTAAGGGGGCGTTCAAGTATTACGTAACGCATTTTTTAAAGATTTCTGACCTTCCCTCCCACGCATGTAAAGCGCCGTAAAGTTTTTCTGTCTCCCATCCCATTCTCTAAACGTTAAGTAACACCCAGGTGACCATTTTTACCTAAAAGTCACAATTATGTTGCGCAAAGTACCGGAAAGTCGCTAAAATACCTTTGTTATTAATAATAAATAAAACAAGAGATTTCTAACTCGCAATGCATGCGTATAAGTAGTGTATATTTTATTTATTCGTATTGTTCCCGCTCGATTTGAGTTAACCATTTTTGGTTAGACGCTTACAAATGCTAAAATTGTATCTAACCAATATTGGTTAGGGCGCTCCGCGCTGCGTAAAATGCCAACTTTGTAATATTTATTCATTATTATCTTAATTGTTTGACGAGATAAGGTTTTAATGTTTTATATGTCAAATTTCAATGCGATCATTTTACAGTTATTCTTTTTACGATCCGTATAGAACTTTAAAAGTTATGGTCGTTTTCTCAAGGCCATCGACTTCACGCGCGAAACTGTTCCGCGCAGAAGTGACGGCTAAATTTTTACCCCGCGATAGGAGGGGTTTACAATCACACATAATGTAATAAACATTTGCTTAACCCCTCCTATCGCGGGGTAAAAATTTAGTCGTCACTTCTGCCCGGGACAGTTTTGCGCGTGAAGTCGATGGCCTTGAGAAAAACGACCATAACTTTTAAACTACTATACGGATCGTAAAAAGAATAACTGTAAAATGATCGCATTGAAATTTGAAATTTATAATATTATAACCTTATCCCGTCAAACAATTAAGATAATAATGAATAAATATTTAAAAAGTTGGCATTTTACGCAGCGCGGAGCGCCCTAACCAATATTGGTTAGATACAATTTTAGCATTTGTAAGCGTCTAACCAAAAATGGTTAACTCAAATAGGAAGGGTTAAGTTTAAAATATGTTAAAATGGGCTCAAATTTGTTCTAATAAACTGTTTCTACTAATCTTACATTTAATTATGCCGTTTTCCTAACTTGGCTCTGTCCTTACATACATTTTTGGCTTCATCCGCCATTGTTCATCTCATGCTTTCTCCTGTTTTAGCTTTTTTTACTAATAAACTCTTAATATTAAATAACAGATTTACATCCTTTGGCGATGCAATTACCATGGAAAATTGAACCGGAAACCTAACTGAAATAAAACCTTTGGTACATTTTAATTCCCTAGTTTTTTATTTAAATAAAAAAAACAATGTTTCGTTACGCGTTGTTCGAACCCCCCTCCCGCCCCTGTAAATGCATCGTAACGTTTTACAAGCCCTCCCCCCTTGCCCCAAATTGCATTACGTGATAATTGAACGTCCCCTAACGTCAAATGTAAATAGGCGAGACGAGGAACAATGAGTGTTGTTATTTGTTACTGTCAAGTATTTTATAAAACAGTTGTATTGGATTGAATAAGAAAAAATACAAAGAATGACCCAAAATCAACTTATTGTTTGTTAAAATATTCTCCGTGAGCATTAATACACTTGTTTATCCGTATAATAAAATACAAACGGAGCTGCCATGGAATTCACCGACCAAAAATCGGGCCCATCATATATAATTATTACACATCTGGGAGGTGAACGGTGGATTCCGGACCAACAACCGGCTGTGGTAGGTTTAGGACAGCTGTCTTGCCACATATGAGCGTTCACCTTACCACCCATTCACTCCCCCTTCGAAGGCATAGAATTTGAGATGCAGAAATCGCGGTTTTAGATAATTTTTCTAGAAAGGAGTTGATTATTTTCCTGGAGGGACCAAGATCATTAAAAAGGTAAAACAAAGATTTAGCTGGCAGGCCACGAGTGCCTACTTCCACCGCGTGAAGGTGAACAGTGAAGCCGTTCCGGGTGACGGCATTTGCGAGATCATGGTATTTATTTAATTTTACTCGTGGTCTTTTGGGATATTTGATTCCCATGGAACAGTTAATTCTACGATAAGGAGCATCTTCCGAGATAGAGAGAAAGAGTTATATCTGGACGCAGGGCTGTGCATCCGAGACTTTCAGGGAATTTATACTGCTTAGAGACCGAATCGACCTCCATAATCCAATCTGAAGCTTTCTCGATTATTGAGAAAGGTTTTGAAGTGAGATGTTTTTTGCCTTTAGAGCCAACCCGCACAAACTGTATTGGGGGTTTGGAGGATACCTACTGTGGAACCCTTGTTGGCACGAGCCACTGAGAGGATAAGTACCTCGCGAATAACAGCAATGACTTTGTCGTGGCGATAAGTGTACCGTCCTTGATCCAAGGCCACCTTGCTAGAATATGTCTAGCTGTGCAAGGGGTGTTGCTACAAAGGGGACATGAACTATACATATAACGTCCTAAAAGTCGTACTTTATTAATAGGTCTATCGTACATTATTTGTATGGAACGACCAATCTACACTTTTTCTCTGGGGTTCGTTGCATGGACGGGGGCCCAATGCCTGTAGCTGCTGCTTCCGCACATTGTGTTGTGTTATTATCAGATCGCTAATATTATTTCTGTCACTTAGAAGATTTTAAGGGTTGGCCATTTCAAGCCGTTATAAAACCGATTAACCCAGTAGTTATGTGAACAGTACACGTCGTGTCAAAAAACAGACCTACTAAAACGACCATCCTGAAACGGAATCCAAAAACAAGTAAATATATTAAAAAGAATAAAAAACACGACTGCCGTTACAGAAAGTGAACTACTGAAGACTATCGCGGTTGTTTGACATTATAAATAGGATAGAAAACGAATTTACCGCGTGAAATTTGTAGCACCCGACGTTTCGGTGATGGGGGGCCGGGCTCGGAGCGCGGGAATTTTGAAAATCCGTCTTGCACACAACACTCACTGTATCCTGTTTTACGTCTTTGCGTTCGGCGTTCGGCGGCGGGAACATTTTAAGAAGAGGGTTCCACGTAGAAGAGAGTTTGTAACCGTCGCCTCTGTTAAAGTTCGGGGTTCTTCTTATTTCAATGGCTTCCCGGATCATGCGAGGAAAGTAGAATTGTTCTTTGGATAGCACAATGGGATTTTGAAACTGCATAAATATAGCTCGATTTTTGAGGCCTGCATAGGATGTAATACCACTGCAAACCCCGGGTGTGTATAAAGCCGAATGCAGTTGCGGTCTAGCCTACGTTGGACAAACGAAACGGCCCATAGCCACGCGACTGTCAGAATACATTAAAGATGTTAAAAACGTTCAGCGAGAAAAATCGGCGATCTGCGAACATATATTGGATAGCGGAAGTAACCACTGGATGCAGTTTTACTGACATTTGACTTATATATAGTAAAGGAAATTTACTAAATTTGTAGATAATAGGTAGTTCTAATTATTATTTTGTTAATACTTATATCTAAAACGTAATACTTTTCGGATTTGTTTTCCTTAAACTGCGAAGTGTACATATATTTAATTATAGAAAAATACATATTGTACGCCTGATTGGTAAATTGTATAGCACATATAATAGTACCTATCCATTTTGTACTACCTACTTCAGTTCACAATAAATAATTATTATTCATTCGTCACTAAACACGATATATCTATGTTAATTTATTTTTGGATATTTGGACATTTAGACAACTACTTACCTACTTGATATTTCTACAGTTAAGGTACCCTATCACATTCAGGATGACATAAAAATTCTAACAATACCACACACTTCTAAATCTAGAAACGGAAAAGATACATAGATGAACTTGATCACATTACACTCCTTTTCTGTTAGTCAATCTAAATAAATACAACCTAATCGTCAGTTATATAATAACCGAGCCATTTTTCTGGTTTTACATCAAATGGTATTAATTTAATTTGTACTCGTGGTCTTTTGGGATATTTGATTCCCATGGAACAGTTAATTCTACAATAAGGGCCACCTTCCGAGATAGAGAGTAAAGAGTTATATCTGGACGAAGGGCTGTGCATCCGAGACTTTCAGGGAATTTATACTGCTTAGAGACCAAATCGACCTCCAGAATCCAATCTGAAGCTTTCTCAATTATTGAGAAAGGTATTGTAGTTAAATGTTTTTGCCTTTTGAGCCATCCCGCGCAAACTGTATTGGGGGTTTGGAGGATACTGTCAAACCCTTGTTGGCACGAGCCACTGAAGGCTAATTACCTCGCGAATAACAGCGAGAAGTTTGATAAGTTGGTAAGTGTACCGTATCTACTTGATCTAAGGCCACCTTGCAGCCAGCTAGAATATGTCTAGCTGTGCAAGGGGTATTAGCTATACCCCTTGCAAACATGATACGATTATCTATTTTCCGTATTTTATTTTGATTATTTCCTAGTGTGATTATTACTTAGTTGTTATTTCTGATGATTATGGTATTACAAATGATTTTTTTAGGTGACAAGATACCTGGGAACGACCATATCTGGAGAACTTTCGTTTCATGATTTTTTCGACAAATATAAGCACAAATTTCAACAAGTTTCCAATACAATTTACTCGACAAAGAACCAATAAAAATGATGATTCATTAAAAGTTGTTCATTGCCTTGGACATTCAGGCTTTAATCCGATTTCGAAAACTTTTAGTCACGATTACTTCATACATTGTAACCCCGGGGTGATTGCGTGTTATTTTAATTTAGTTATATTGCCTGGTTAATTCTCTAGCATCGCGCTTGGCCATATTTTTAATGTAGGCCCTAAATTAATTACAATTAATTAAAATGTGAGAGCGCTCTGAGAGTTACGCTAAATATGATTTATTGATAAATCACACAGTATTACAGTAACAATATTTTTTTCAATGTATGCAGATTTACAACAAATAAAACCGGTTACGGATTTCAATAAAATTTCATAAATTACGTTTTAAAAAAAAAAATTAATGTAACTTCAATTTTAGAACTACATTGCAGGGTGTGTGTGTATGTGTTTGTGGGAGTGTGTTGAGCGTGTAAGTGTGGAGTGTGAGCGTGTATGATATTAGTAATAGCGTATATAAAATATATTAATAATAATAATAATCAATAAAAATAGCTAAAAACGAATAGTCAACTTATTGTATCGGTTAGGGTTTGATTTACGAAGTATTTGTAAGTTATTATGGAATTATTATACATATCAATACCATTTATATGGGTCTTATAAAGCTCACAGCAGCGTGTGATTACTCCAATCCTTGATGCATTAGTTTTAAAACGCGGCAATCGAAACAGGTCAAATTGGCGTGTGGTCCTCATTGGGGCGTTAATATTGATCGCTCCCACCAGGTCAGAGAAATATAAAATAATATAAATAATATTGCTATGCACATAAAACATAATATGCTTTGTTAATGCGTTCAGATTTATTTATATCAAAATAAATAAGCATAGACATGAATTATAAGAAGAAGAGAAAAATTGGACTGTTATCAGGGTAAATTATTCGAACATCCCACTGTGCGGCGCGGTCGGCTGGCTCCACTTGTTGCGCTACCTTTCAAACTGCGGCCAAAGTCGCTGCTTCACAACTGAACACCCCGATTCGGACGAGGAGTTTCTCCCGGCACTTTCTCCCATCTCCCCGCACCGTGGCACCCACTTGGCCTGGACACTTCCAACTTATAAGGACTGTAATGGAAACCGACAATTAGCCCATTACAGATTCAAGGCTGATCGCTAAAGATCGTCTGTTGTCGGTATTACATTCGAGGAAAAACCGATTCGACATGATTGTATAGAGATTGAGTGAAACCCATATTAATTAACTACACTAGGAAAAATATTGGATTTCTTCTTACATTACCATTTTGTTAATACGGTTTTATACAGAACTAGCTGATCCGGCGAACTTCATACCGCCTCACTGTCAATGAATGTCGTGTTACAGATTAGCTGAACTTAACTTATGATTTTATGAAAGTAATACAATGAATACAACAGTAGATTGTATCACAAGGGATCAAAATAATATTTTTACGGCGAGGGCGCTTTTTTGAATCCAGAGCGAAGTGGGGGATTCTAGAGTAGAATCCCGAGCGTAGCGAGGGATTCTTTAGTGGAATCCTGAACGTAGCGAAGGATTCAAAAAAGCGCCCGAGCCAAAAATATTTTGCGCCCGAGTGATACACTCTACTTTTCATCACCCTCTACGAGAAAATAAAAGGCGCCTCATATTTCTTTTCTCACATATAACTTTATTTATATTATTTAATCGAATTTTATATTATATTTATTGCCGATTAAATAATGGAATTGCATTTTATTTATTATATTACCTTTTATTATTTTTTTTAACCCTTGGAGTAAATGGGTATTTTCATGGATGCATCTGTCTCTTTTGCAGGATTTTCGGCGACATCGACCTTAAATTACTATAACTACGAAACTACTACACCAATCATAAAAAGAACAACTGCACAATGATTGCATTGAAATTTCGAATATGGAATATTGAAATATCATTTTGTAAAACAATTAGATAATTATGAATAAATATGAGAACGTCAAAGAAGTGAAAAAAACGCGGAACCAGATCTGGCCGTATCATACTCAACGGATAATTGTTTCAGAACCAGATTTGGTCGTATCATACTCAAGGGGTTAAATTTTATTCTGAAGACCACATTTTAGGGCAATTCAGTGTCATTAGCTTTTTACTAAAACTTGTACATTTGTAAGCAACCAAGCAATCAGGCAAACTTGATTGTAATATTGGAGTCCTGTCCACCCTAGAACGGGCTAGTCCCAGTTGGGTGACAGAAACAAATAAGCAAAAGGTTAGGGTTTTGCCATTCGGTTCCTGTTATTTTTGAAAGCGCGATCAATATTTTATAGTAATTAATTCTTAAATAAATAAATAAATAAATTTTATTGTAATATTATTATTTAATAAAACATATAGTATCAACTAAATTTAAATTAAATACTATCTAATAATAAAACAACTAAACACTTATATTTACATTTGCGACATTTTCGCAAATATAAATATTTATTGATACAGTTTTATTAGGAATTGAGATTGTTGTAGATTTCATATTCTGCGTGTTTGAAATAATGTCCGAATCTGGCTCATTTTGAGAAAAATGTGACGGTGAGTCTCGTTGTTTGGATGTAGATGGGCGCGGCAATAGTGGCATTTGTTCGCGCGTTTTTAATTTCATTTGTTTTTTTTTATTCAGCCGGCGCGGCGGCGCGACTAGGGGCCGTCGTACCAGCCAGTCTTTATTCAAACAATATTTGCGTTCGATTTCTTCGGCGCTGAAGACTAAGATGTTCCAAATTCAAAAAGTGCGCCGCAAATATAAATTGCGGCGCACTTATTCAAAAAGCGTGCCGCAAAGATAATTGCGGCGCACTTATAAAGTTTCTTATAGAAATCACCACTTTTGGGAGCACTTAAAGGCAAACCAAGTCGTCCTTTTCGAATAGATGGGATGAAAAATAAATATTAAGTTTACTACTTTATTAAGGTAATAACACAAAAAGAAATAATAAAGTTAAATAATAAAGTAAATTTACTTATTACTTTATTATATACAATATATTTATGTGTGTATGTATGTCTATATGTATATATATATATGTATATGTATATATATATATATATATATATATATATATATATATATATATATATATATATATATATATATATATATATATATATATATATATATATATATATATATATATATATATATATATATATATATATATATATATATATATATATATATATATATATATATATATATATATATATATATATATATATATATATATATATGTATATGTATATGTATATATATATATATATATGTATATATATATATATATATATGTCAATAGTATACGTATGTATGTGTTATAACAATCCCTCCCTTCCATTTCCATTCCCCTATTGTAATTACACATTTATATTTAGAAATGCTTCTTTTTCCTTTTTTCTTAAAAAGAAGGTTATAAAATTATTATCTTTTAAATGGGTACTTTATATTTTTTGCTAATTTAAAATGTATTAATGGCTATATTGATGTTAATTTATAAAATGTTTTTTTTTATATAAAGAATATGCTGTATACATTTAGTTAATAAAATAAAAATAAAAATAAAAATAAAAAAAATAAGTATATCAATCGCGTATCAGCAAGACATGATTGAAATAAACTATGTACATATTGTGCAGCATGGGATGCACTCGGTTTAATTCTCTTCATTGACGCACCTTGTGATATACGACATTTTTTGTTTTTTTTTTTTATCAGGCGCAAGAACAAATAAAGCGGATGATTTGCCGACACGTGAACATGCCACGTACAACTGACCATGAGAAAAACACGGATTTACATTTTGAATGGGATTGTTTTCTTTTATTTATTTTTTTCGTCAATTGTCCAATTTTCGTTTTTAATAATTATTCCGCTATTCGAGATGGAGACAAATACAAAAACTCAAAAACCACGAAAATCGGTCAAGCCGTTCTCGAGTTATAAGTGTTCTAACAAATTCGACTTTGTTTTATATATATAGATGATGTTTCAATCGTAATTTCGTTGAATTGCAAGGAATTTTGTTAACACTCTTTTATTCGGTTATATGTTTCACCATGCTCCGTACGGGTAATAAGAAAATAGCTGTATAATTATAATGTATCTTGAACATGATTCTTGTAGCTTTACGTATGTAATAACATGCTGTCATGGTAAAAGCAAGATCGAGTTGTGCACCGTAATGAAAATGCGGTGTAGTTACCATGACCGTGACATGGTAACTACACCGTTATGCGTCATGTTGATACATACGTACGGACCACAGTCCATGTTATATACGTAGTTCCTTTTTAAACAGTTATATTTTCCTCAGTGTATAATGTTGTTACATTGTTCATAACATTATTATTGTTACGTTGATATCACATGGTTCCGAGCAGCTTGGGCCTAATGACATATTTGTCATTTTGGGTTGCCTCAACTCACTGTTCAACTCCCATCATGTAGCCTCCTCCAAGAGGGACTAACCTGGAAAGGACTCTAGGAACCATGCCACGGCTGTATCGTGGACTCGTGGGACCGGTTGTTCCAATCTGAAACAACCCGGGCATTTTTCCACGATTTTCTATCAAAAGTTGCTTATTTGCTCGTACTGATTAACCCCTTTCAAGGGTGTCGGTAACACAATTATAACAATAATAACATTCAATTGTTAGTTCCATCTATATAGGCTGATTACATCACATAAGTAACACGGAGAGATGATATATCGTTTCCTATGGATAATAGACAAAATTTTATAAAAACAGACTACATTTTTTTTCATAAGTGCAGCAGCCATGTCATAGTAAAACTTAAAACGGGCTATCATAATTGAATGCGTATACAAAATTTCGTGTCTGTGCTGTTGACCGTTGAGGAGTTCCCTCGTTGGGAGCCAGCCCTGGCTGTCGCAGTCCTGTCTTGGTGAAACTTAGAACGGGCTGTCGTAATTGAATGCATATACAAAATTTCGTGTCTGTGCTGTTGACCTTCGAGGAGTCCCCTCGTCGGGAGCCAACCCTAGGTGCACCTGCCATGTCATGGTGACACTTAGAACGGGCTATCATAAATGAATGCGTATATAAAATTGTATGTATGTGCTGTTGACCGTTGAGAAGCCCCCTCGTCGTGAACCTACCCTGCGTTCTTAGTGAACTAAAATCAGAAATTAGTTCTTGTGAACGAGACAGGGCAATACGCTAGAGCGGAATGTGAAATAAACGGTTGTCACTTTTTCGCATTAAAACTACCCACCAAAGCTAAAGCATCTAAACCTAAGACCGAACGAAATGTGTTTAAATTTATTCGGACGAATATAAGTTCGACAGGTAGATTTTATCGACGATCGTTGGTTCATATTCCGCTCTAACGTATTGCTCTACCTCGTTCGCTTGAAGTAATTTCAGTTTTAGTTTACAAAGAAATGTAATCGGGCCCATTATGTTTTTATTTTATTGTTTTTAATGACATAGTTAAAAAATAAAAATAAATTAAAGCTAATAAATATTATTAAATTATTAAATAATTAAAATAAAACATGTTGGGAAACGATGGTTATTTAAATGTTTTTAACGATAGGTTAGTCAATTTGAAATGTGACAAATATACCTGCTTATTAGGGTCTTCCTTATTCTGCAGTTCCATGGATACCCTGAGAAATACCATCGGAGTAGAAGCTTGTTTTAATTATCGTTTCGCCATATTTGGCGTGGTTCTTTTTTTTCACGGGCAATAGACATCGCAATGTGTAATTGCGTACAGAGTGTTCGGGTCGCGGTTGGTTGATTATGACTTGGCAATTATGTTTTTATTTATTATGAGTTTTACTGGCCACGCAAAGCAGACGGGAGCGGCCATGCAAAGTGGTCATCATCGCGGAAATCCATTCTGAGGGTGAATCGCTTATTTTGCTCCTTCGCTAGATGTCAATAACTCCAAGCATTTCGAAATGGGCGCCGCTAAGAATATACACAAATATTTATAACTAGCTCACCCGTGCCCACTTCGTTGGGCGGTAAATCTTTTTACCTTTGATGAAATTATGAGTGTGGTTTGGTTATTACTGAGTGCTAAGATTTATTTCCTGACTGCCAAAAGAAGGGTTATGTTTTTACTGCATATGTATGTATGTATTTGCATGACAATTTGACTATATTACCGTTATTTCTTGTGAGTGTCTTATTTGTGAGTGTATTATCTCTTTAACCATTTATGCAGTAAACGGGAAATTATATGCAGTAAAAGGGAAAAGTCTTTTGTTTTAAAAACTTGAGACGATAAATTTACTTATTTTGATATGAATTCATATATGACCAATAAACATGACCTAACGATTTAAATTATTTTTTTAATATAAAAAACTACTTTTTGTGACTTAAATTTAAAATTTAGACATATGCTGCCGATGACTTTTTTGTAGGCATTATCAAGCTATACAACTTTTCTCTAGAATACAATAATATATCTCTCATCGTTAAAGCAGCGTTCGTAAGAAAAGTTTCATTCGACCGTTTTTTATCCGACTTACTTTGCATATCCAACTACCACGAAAAAATCTTTTCATTTTTCGTATTAATATATAGCCCTATGACACTCAGAAATAACGTGGCTTTCTATTGGTAAAAGAATTTTCAAAATCGGTTCAGTAGATCCAGAGATTACTTCCTACAACCTCACAAACTTTATCTCTTTATAATATTAGTATAGATAATTTATGACCAAAAATATTTTCTGACTTATTGCTTTTATCTATATTTATAAAAATTAATTTTGGTATATCTGTCTGTCTGTCTGTCCGATATTAACCCGACGAGGATGTGGAGGAGTCAATTTGACCCTGCTTATTTTGTTTTGTGTACAGTATTTTGTCCAGTGGTCGTACGCTGGCGAACTTCTCAATAGCTGGAGCTATTGAATTTTCCTTCCCTCTGCGAGCTACCACTCGTCGGCCGCCGCCTGCGGATAGAGATAGAAGAGCGCGAACGCAAAAAGGGTATTTATTACCCTTCCACAACCACGACCTAGCAATTTTGTGCCATTTTTCAATGCATTTAAAAAAATGGCCTTTGACAGTGTTCTATGCAATTCTGAAAATGTATGTTTATGATGAATATATATGAATGTTTTCGAAAGCTGTCATTCGTACATTTGTCAATAACACATTATTTCGTTCTGTCAATCGTGTGCTACGGGGAGATATGATTAATGTCTTAAATGACTGAAATAGTAATTTTGTGATGAGAAATGATTGACCTCTTATACAGCACCTTAAAAAAAATAGTTTTTTGAAATGCTTGTTTTTGTTTATTTTTTTTAATATGTAAGGGAGAGTCCGGCTTAAGTTGATTATTTCTTAGACTTTTTATGCTCAAAATTATGAAATTTGTTTACGTATAATGGTATTTTTTTTAATGACAAATATTTATTTAGTAACGTATTCGTAAGTTTCATTCCCGTCGTTTTTAACACGCTTTTATTAGGTCGACCTGTATGTAACTATGTAATGGAATCTAAGGTAACTAATTTAAACATCTTCCAAGGATCGTAGCGTCAAGAAAATTGGCAGCTGTATGTAGTTCTGATGACAATACAATAATATGGCACTGTCGAACTGATCTGATAATGGAGTCGGAAGATATGAACTGGAACTTCATGATGGAACATCGTATCATAGCTGTGTTTGAACTTGTTAGAAAAGTCTTGGAATGAACTTTGACCACGATTAGGTTTCAAGGTCTGATGATGTGGATTTTACGTGCATTTATAAAAGCGTGTTTTTAGTGTTTTTTTTAAACTATTATTTTTATTATTATTACATACCAATAGATACCAACAAAAAAACAGGGTCATAATGACCCTCTACATGCTTAACGTACCCTTTTGTACCACATCCTAGCCGGGTTAATAGACTTCGACACCGTTTGATCGATCACTATGAAAGTTGGCACATGTATGTATTTTGTCATGGTGAAGGTTTTTATGATATCCGCGAGAGAAGAGATTATACAAATAAGAGGGCATGTTTCAATGATATATACACAAGCTTAGCCACTTCATTTGCCTACGAAAGCTCGATATGTGACCATTTGTTTTCAGGTAATAAACCAATCAAATACGCGCGTTTTGAATCTTTTGCAGTTAATTGAGTAGCTCCTTACTCGCGTTTAGGTGAGCCACATCAGCGTAGTAAATTATTGATAATATATAAGATTGTGCCATTTGGTATATAATACAAAGAGGTAAGAAACTCTGCACTCAAGGACGTATCCAGGGGGGGCACACAGGGGACGCGTCCCCCTCCCCCAGAATTTATTTGAGTTAAAAATAAAGTCGAGAAAAAATTGAGAATCAGGGAGAATCCTAGGGATCGATCGCGACCGCGAAGCGGGGGGAATACCTAGTGACAGACACGTATGCGGGGGGGGGGGGGAGATAACTGGGATTTAACCATCCGAAATGCGGTGTATTTTCGTTTCAGTTTAGGTAAATTTAAGCTTGGTGGGTGCCGCGCGCGTTGTTTTAAATTATGTCCCCCCCCTCTCCCCCCGAAACTGAATTCTGAATACGTGCCTGTCTGCACACTTTTAAAATCATTGAGACTTATGACTTTATGATTAATCTCAATTATTTTTATTCTTTTATTTATAAAATAAACAAATTGGTAGGAATCGCTACTCTTGGCATAGTCAAATTCTTTTTACAGGGTAATATGTTATACCTTATGTGGTATAAATATTTTTTATACAGATTGACTATTTTTTTAAAGGGAAAAACAATTATTATATAATTTTACAATAAAAATATAAGGTCTCCTAAAAAAATATTTGAGGTGCTAAAATACCTACCGAAATAGGTATAGATGAAAAATGCAAATAGTCAAAATAAAAACGAATAGACAGTTATAAAATAGTCAAATTAGAATTATTACAATTATAAGATTACAACAATACATAATCACATATTTGATGTTTGTAAAATAAGTTTTCATCAATGATCAATCCCAGTTCTCTTACATTACTGCCGTAATGGACAATAACGTTGTCGAATTTAATTGGAGGGAGATTATTTTTATATTAGGCAATGAGAGAATGACTTCCGACAGTCCGGAATCAAAAGACAATCTTGGGGAATTAATGCTACACCTTCTTGCTTATTACACCGTACCTTCAAGTTGTCATAGGAGACATTGCTATGACAAGAAGGGAATAAATGTTGTAATATATGAGGCATGGGAGACATTACTTTTAGAAGAAGGAAATAGGATGTCGGCGCGATCGCTTCTTGCAATGTCTATGCCAGCCAATCGATGTGCTTTGGAAACAATTTGAGCTAACGGTCGTCGTCGGTCGCGCCGCTGTCTAAAAAGTGGCTAACGGCCCTAAGACGCATAGATGGCCGATTACTAGGGTGTCCCTACTGTCAGTTCAATATTCGTACTCTATTAGAAGAAGACTAAAAAGTCACTTATTCTTATTTTTAAAATAACACATTAACGCCTAAACTTGTGTAGTAAAAACTCGGCCGTACCTTTTGCATCCCGGAAGGGTCGTTACACATTTTAGGGGTTAAAAAATCCTCACTGAGGACTAAATTATGTTTGTTACTGGTTAAATGAGACTAATCATTATTCGATATATTGGCCCATATTCTGTTTCCCACAGGTGCCTAAGATAAGGTCTAAAAACGAGCTAAAACGACGCTTACATTTGGACTGACATTGTGGTATTCCCTTTCATGTGTCCTACCTGAAGCGTGCTTATGTAAAGGCCATCAGGCTCTTAAATTGATGTTAACCCTTCAGGCCTCGGCCCCTTAGCCGATTGACAAGTTGATGTCGCAAAAAAAATAGTAAAAATTAGTAAAAAAATTGAATTATGACAAAATAAAACATAACAAACCCGTAATAAAACATAACAAAATAAAACAAATTTGTCCGTCACGCTGAATCGTGTTGTGGCCGATATGGGCCAATTAGGGCTCTAGGGTTAAACACCGTCTAGATCCCTTTTCGTATTCCGTTTCTATAAATGTCATGGCGGATGGGTCTTGCTTGAGGTCTTAACTAAGAACGATCTAAAACGAGCAGTCTCCGTCTGACAGCCGTGTAGCTCTTGTTACTCTCGTAATTTCCAAAATGTTTCCAATATTCTCTCCTCGGACTTTATAGTTTTATATACCTATACTAGTCTGTATTTTAAGCAGACGAACGTAATAATATTTATTTCCAAAATGTACCACTGTGATTAGGTTAGTTGTAAGAGATTGCCATGTGGCAATAAGCTCGCCTGTTTGTATCATAACTAAGTGCAAATAAAGACACTATTATAATGCTGAGAAAACGCTTTCACTATTGACAATAATTGGTATTTGGCCATCATCCTTTCGCATTAGGACCCTCCGGGAATTGACCCAAATGTATTTAACCGTCATTTTCCTAACCACAGACTCGGCTTTGAACAGCGAAAAGCGATTCTTTGCAGTCAGATGCTCAAATCTGTATATAGGACACATTTGCACTCTTTATTATCTATTTTATATTTTTTTCCTTATAACTTGTCTTACAACTTTGCTTATGTGTGACATTGATATAGAATACATACAACCAGTGTAGAAGAACCACAAGCCAGACTGTACAAACGTTCAAAATCTTTAGGTCCTAGCAAATTTTACTATCTAATCTTGCTACGGTTTTACACGTAGAGCTTGCAATTCCGCAGAAAGAAATATTACCATTTCAACTAATAGTTTATAATTATAGTGAAATAAAATTAATTCTTCTGAAAGACTAGTTGTAAACAATGAAATCCAACGTGCTTACAGTCCGAGGTGCTCCCCCAGATCTAACCTAATTTCCTAACTGCCCACGACTACTCACAGCCAGGCGTGGATTCACGTCTTGTTTGGGGGGGGGGGCGACAGTTGGGGTGGGTTTTTGTCTAAAGATAGTTAAAATAAATTATAGTGTGAATTTAGGGCATCCAATATGCTAGAATAGAGATAGGTAATTAATTAACTAAGGATTATAAAAAGGGAAAAGAAATAATGAATACACTCGTACGTTTTTATTTTACTTGTAAATGAACAATGAACAAATGATACATAATAGTGCATAAAACAGAATTAAATTACAAATTGCAGTTTCCGGTGTTTTTTCTTTGCAAATCTTTCAATTATCTTCTCTTTGTCTACTGGAATATTAAAATGAATATGCAGGAGTGCCAACCCTGTTAACATATCCTCTACCATCGTGGATCGTAGCCAGGTTTTTAGTCGCCTCAGAGTTGAAAAACTTCTTTCGGCAGTCGCCATAATTACGGGCAAGGAGGCCATGATAAGGATGAGGCGATGTATGCCAGGGTAGACGAATTCGTTGGCCAGATCTCGAACACCTACAATATTTTTTGGTTCCGAGTAAGCGGGATTATTTCTCTTTTCCCTTCTAAAACTTTCTTTACAGATCTTGCATTCTCCCAGAACTCCTACCGCACGAACTCCTAGGAGATTCAGTGTATATGTCAGTGTAAATGTATCTGTGTAGTCGTTTAGTCGTCAGTGTAGAGGTAAAATCGTCAGTGTAGGTAGACGATAAAATCTGTAGATTGTAGGTAATCGTCATTCAGGAATCTTTCCCGATTTTTGTCAACGGTCGCCCCCTCCACCCCCCCCCCTTAGATCCGCACCTGCTCACATCCACGGGCAGAGATCACAGAAGCCATTCCAGGTTATTCCATCTTCGAGGAGGCTACAGGATAGGTGCTAAACCGCGCGTTGTACCGATCTTAAAAACACAAGCAGGCCATCAGGCCCAAGCTGCACGGTCCCATTTGGACCATAAATATTTAAAAAAATATATAATAATATATTCCCGTTTACATTATGCTACGATTTGTGTCCCAAATAGCGCTGTGTCATCTGCGTTCGCCTGCGTGGCCACCCTACCAATGATAGCGGGCGGCGTGACTTAATCTAGAATGTTCTGGAGAGTTCCATCCGGTTCCAGAAGCCGCTGGCCGCCTGCCACTTTTTGCACTTCGTCCACTGTTGATGCGATTATGTCTCCGCTGTGGTCTTCTAACGGGATATGCGCCTCGCCAGTACACTGTATGGCCGTTACATAGGGACTCACTAGGTATTATATGTCTGTTTGTTTGAAAAGCTTTAATTCACACACAAAAGAATACAATGTGGTGGGCCTATTGCCAAGTGGCAATATCTACCGACCATACCGCCAGGGTTATTGTGACTGAAGGTTTATGTGGGAAAATTAATTTACAAGTAATAAATGAATACACTTACCAAAAAGTCATCATAGTATAAAATATAAGTCAGTTATTAGTAACGTATACCAACTCGATATTGAAGGAAGGAGTGAAATATAAGGGCAAGCAAAGGAGACGGAAGGGGAGGGGCAATTCATAAGTTGAGTAAATGTCTCTCTAAAGAATTTTTAAAGGTGAATTTTTAAATATGTCTGCACTGCGCCTACTTCTTCATTTCTTCCTATAAACCTTCATCCGAAAATATGTCATTTAAGAGTCGGCAATACAGTTAGGTAGATAAAGTTCTAAAGTACATTGTGATTGATGCCAATGTGTTAAACTCTTAATACCATGACAATTAGGTGATGGAAATCAGTAAAAATAAATTAATAGTTAAAAAAAACACTAAAAACACGCTTTTATAAATGCACGTAAAATCCAAAAAATCGACTATTATATCAGATCACCGACAACTTATCTGTAAACGTATCTGTGCAAAACCATAATAAACTATGAAAATATTGTACACATATCTATCGTTGTTACAAGACCTTTCTAACAAGTCCAAACACGGCTATGATACGATATTCCATCATGGAATGCCAGTGCCTATCTTCCGGCTTCATCATCAGACCTTGAAACGTAATCGTGGTCAAAGTTCATTCCAAGACTTTTCTAACAAGTCCAAACACAGCTATGGTACGATGTTCCATCATGAAGTTCCAGTTCATATCTTCCGACTCCATCATCAGATCAGTTCGACAGTACCATATTATTGTATTGTCATCAGAACTACATATAGCTGCCAATTTTCTTGACGCTACGGTCCTTGAAGGATGGTTAAATTAGTTACCTTAGATTCCATTACATAGTTACATACAAGTCGACCTAATAAAAGCGTGTTAAAAAATAGGTATAATTATGCTGGGATCATAGTATACCTCGATAATTCTCTAATTCAATATATCACAGAAAGTTTTGAACGAACTGAGACCTTTTCAAAGAATACATGTTTGTCATGAAAATTTCTGAAAATTTCTGAAAATCTAGTAAAACCTAAAATGGTTTTACGGAATTAGAAAACAATTTACGGAATTAGAAATCAACACAGGGACATGTCATTTAAATATGGTAATCTAACAATTATAAAGCAATTTTGGCTAGTTGTCATGTATATTTTATTATCGTATTACCTACTCATTAATAGGTACTGATATAATAAAGAAATAATGTTTGTAAGTATGTAAGAGATAATCTCCGAAACTACTTGAAAAATTTTACAAAAATTCTTTTCTTAATAGAAAGCTCCATTTTCGACGAGTGCTATACCTAGGCTATACAGTCCGCGCGCGAGCTCCGAAGAATCGGTGACTGGGAAACGCCGCCCCCGACCGTCGCTTCATACCCCGCACTCATATCCAGTACTAATACTGGGAGAGTATTAGTACTGGGATATCGGGGATGTGGAGCGACGGTCGGGGGCGGCGTAATCCGCCCTCTTCGCCAGCTCCCGATTCTTCGTAGCTCGCACGCGGCCTGTATCTTATTGCAATATACAATGGTTTTCAATATGAAATCACGATATTTGTAAATCAAGTCGGAGAAAAATGGTGAGTTGCTTTATCGTCGTGCGCTGACGAAACGGTTTGACATATGTGAAAACAATATATAACAAAGATATCGACCTCAAAGAGATCTATAAAAAAGTCTACGACAGCATATATCCAACTTTTATATATAGCATAAGCTACAAAAGCTGTTTTTTTTCAAAAAATAGGAAAAATAAATGAGCAGTGTTTTTTAAAGATATTAGCAATAAAATAAAAATCTTTATAAATATAAATTAATCCATTATCACGGGTGTTAAATAGAGATAAAATTAACCATTTACTGTAAGATTGTAGGTGGTATAGTTATAGAGATATCATGAAATTAGTAGCTCGTGCAAGCACCTCAAATTACCTAGCAGGCGGCGTCAGCTTTCAGCGGAAGGCGGCGCGGGTGGTGAGGAACAAGACGCGTACGTCTAAGGGATAGGTAGCGTGCATCTGAGGGGGACGTCCTGCACTATATTTCTATAGCGTCTAAAAAGGCAAATAAATGCCACCCTACTTAAATTAACAAAACGATTCGAAACTTTACGGGAATCGAATCCGCGGCCAGCAGCTAGAATGATATTAAGATTGATAACTAAAACTATAATAATATGACACTTTGTAACTTCTCCAACTATTCTTATAAAATAATGTCATAGATAAAATATTATAGGTAAAATAGGTATTCTATGATTTTATCTACTAGAAAGAACAGTCAAAGGAACCAAATAACCACTTTTTCGGTAGGTACTATTATTGTCAAGATATAATTCATATTTTTTAATGTTCGTCGAATATACCATATAGTGCCCAAGTACCCAATTGAATAAATAACACTAAAAATTATATAACGAACTAGCTTACCCGGCGAACTTCGTACTGCCTAGCAGTCAATGAATGTCGTGTTACAGATTAGCTGAACTACAATTATGATTTTATGAAAGTAATACAATGAATACAAAATAAATATTAAGTTCAGATAATAACATAAAAAGAAATATAAAAGTACAAAAATTAAGTATATCAATCGCGTGTCAGCAATACATGATTGAATTAACCTATTTATATATTGTGCAGCATGGGATGCACTCGGTTAAATTCTCTTCATTGAAGCACATTGTGATATACGACATTTTTTGTTTTTTTGTATCAGGTTCAAGAACAAATTAATCGGATGATTTGCCGACACGGGAACATGCCACGTACAACTGACCATGATAAAAACACGGATTTACATTTTGTATGGGAAAATGTCCTTTCTTTTATTTTAATTTTTAGTTAACTTTCCAATTTTCATTTTTAATAGTTATTCTGCTATTCGGGACGTAGACAAATACTATAAATTAAAAACCATGAAAATCGGTCAAGCTGTTCTCAAGTTATAAGTGTTCGAACAAACCCGACTTTGTTTTATTTATATAAGTATATTTAGAAAAAAAAAATTAGGTATAATAACAAAAAAATCTTCAGTTTTCGTAAAATTGTATTGATTATATATTATGCGGCAACTCAATCTAAATTGTAACTTATGTTAACATTTTATCATTCAATTAATTGTTAATATGTGACTTTATCCGTGACAAGAACGACCTCATAACGTAAGAATTAAAATAGGGTTTTAAAAATATTACAATTGGGACAGAAAATAATTAGAAAGCTTCAAATTTAACCACTCAAATAGTCGATCCTTTGTTAAGGAGGTACGTGAAAAGCTGATTATCAGATCGGACTCAATTACCATGTACATACAAGCACTCACAAGCACATTCGCACTACAGATACACACACCCATAAAACATACATACAAGCACACACACACATACACACACACACACACACACACACGCACACATACATGTTCTACATCACACAAACACACACCAACACCCATACACACGCACATAGCGGTTTTAACTGTTAGTTTTAAATTATTTTTGTTTTTCTTTGTATTGTATTACATTACATTATATTACATTACATTTACGTCGTGTCCAATTGGCGGCTAAAAACCGCTCTTGGACGTGTCAAAATATTTTTGTTTTAAGTAGTTAATCTCATTACCTTCAATCTTTACTTAACATACATATATTATTAAAAAAAATGTATAGTATCTAAGAAACTTTGGAACCTACTAAAAGTTATTCGTCGTAGAATCGTATTACAAAACAAAATAAAGGTTTATTTAATAAAATAGTCAATAATTCTAATAGCTACCTACTAAACACACAATAATTAAAATGGTCAGTTAAAAAGATGAATAATCAAAGCAGAAGCCTAACAATTGAAATAGTCAATAAATCGAATATATACGTACTAGAAACTGTACATAGTAACATCCAAAGTAGTAAGTAAAATTTAAATAATCAAACTAAAGCTAAATCTTACATTTAAATACTAAAAGTACATATATAATTATTATTCAAATTGGTACAATATTTGCAAAGTAATGGCCCTCGAATTCGGTCAGATTATAGAAAGGGTGGCCTATCAGCATCTCCTTAATGTTTTTTTTAATTGTTTGTCCTCCAGTTGTTTGATAGTGGTAGGAAGTAAATTGTAGAATTTAATGCTAAGGTATAAGTAGCTCTTCTGTACTTTTGTTTAGCATATTTTGTAATCCTTATATAGCCAATAATTTAAAACATCATTGGCTTTAATACTGTTATATATTGTGCTTATATGTTATTTTTTTATGCTGTATGTTTTTACCAAAAATAAAAATAATAAACAAGTCATGATAGCTTTATTTATGGAACAGTATTGACAATTCGACCTGTGTGGCCTGGTCCTAAATGCATACCCAGATGTGCATTGTTTTAAAGCTATAAAGCATGAACATGGCAAGGCTGTTCCACACTAGGCAAGCTTTTTCCTCGCGAATAAATATAATTCGTGTGTCGCTGCGAGCGGACGTGCGGCCCTCAAAAGCAATGATAACTCGTCGGGTATTTCGCTGGGAAGACAATGGCGACTCGTGGTAGTCGGCTCCTCTTTGAGAAATGTTCGCTGCCCGAATGAAAATTCGTCACAGCGAATGCAGCGCTGCCAACTGCAGTTTTTAGATGGTTCGTCGATGATATCCTTCGAGTTGAACGCCTTCAACGCAGAGAAAACTGCGACGCGCCCTGTTTATTATATTTAAGGACTTAATGGGCCCTTAGTGACTTTTTTTTTTTATTTATTTTTTTTATTCACTTATTACTAATCAACATAACAGTAAAACCAAGGCATTGAGAAGTAAAATTAATAAAGATTTTACCATAACTATACAAATAGAATGACACTTATAATAGTAGCTATCGTGTAAGAATAAATAATTAATAGCTTGCAATTTAAACAAAAGAGGGTTGGCGGTAAAAATATCGAAATCTGGTACCATCGAATGAATTCGCCGCACAGCACGTGGCAACAAGTTCCACCTCGTAAGGTTAGTGCGCGAGAACGGCTTCGCGGAGATAATTATTTGGTATGAATAGATCCACCTTGGCTATTAAAAATAGCCAAGGTGGATCTATTCATACCAATTTATATTATATTATTTATAGTAAGCTTAAATTAAGCTTATATTTTTTATAGTAAGCTAGGGTTATCAGTTTTACCACGAATTAAATTGAAAACATAGGACATGGTCAGCATTTCTCTTCTGAGACAGAGAGAATTATAGCCAACCAGGCCTGTGATAAATGCAGTCGGATACAACAATGGATAATATCCGTACTGCTTGAAGTACAGAAATCTCAAAAAACACTTCTGTACCTTTTCTAGCTTGAAGGTATAAGTATCTTCATGTGGATTCCAAATAGCTGCATTCGTGTCCATGCGACTTCCAACAATCGAGTTGTACAACGTGCGCATAACCCGAAAATTATTGAAGTGCTTGGATTGCCGTATCACAAACCCTAGACGCTTGAAAGATGTTGTAGATAAGTTGGCCACGAAGACCCATTATGTCCAGGGTTGGTCACACTCACGGGTCAACACCTATCCGACGGCCTCCACGCATGAAGTGCGAGCCTGGGTACCCAGGACTCTGGCCTTATGCATTAGTTTCCCCTGGTAATCAACCTTCTGACGCTCCTGGACGGTCTGCGCACCGTGAGGCGTAAGCCAATCGATTGCGCACTCTGACTAACAGTCGGGGGAGTTTGGAAGCAGTACTGTTTCCTATAGAGCGGGGGTGGTTGCGGACCTTACGGCGACTGCTCTTGAAACGACCACCGGCTACCCGATCCTGGGTGAACAGCCGGGCAAAGGATGCTGTGGTTCGCGATAGATTCGATAAACACCGTTTCACCGCTTCGTAAGGGAGAGGACCGCGCAAGCGACCTCAAACTCGTAACCAATCGAGAGACTGTGAGTAAGGGCGTGAGTGTGAGCCCGCCGGGTAACACTCCTGGCTATCGCCTCTTACGGGCTTATGGCGTAGCTAGACGGTGGACTGTTTTGTCCTCAAGTCTTCTGCGCTCAATCCAGGGAGATAGAACGACTAATCGTTAAAACTTCCTGAGGTGACGGGCTCGCCCGCTGTAGTCGACAACCCTAGTAGTTGTTTATTATATTGGTAGCAAATGGTTTCGTGGAGCTTGGGCCACAAGATCCACTTTCTTCTCGGATCGGCTCAACTCACGATTCAGCTCCTATTCAGAAGCCTCCTCATGCGAAAGGCTAAGCCCCTGGTAAGACTCTCGCGTCTCAGGCCTCAAAAGTGGTAAACCGGTTACTCTATTTGCGCATGGTTTGACGGTTCGGCGAAGCCAATCGGTTGTGCATTCCGACTAATTGCTAAAGGAGTAGCTATGGAAATATACTGTCTCCTAAGCAGCGGGAGTAGATGTTGACCTGTTATCATGCCATTCTTGAAATAACCTTGGGCCACTCGATCCAGTGTGGCACTATGGGCAAATAACGCCCAAGTCCGCGATAAATTCTAATTGAATTACCGCTGTAATACAACAGGTAGAGGCCGCGTAAGCGACTTAGGACCCGTAGCGGTATCCTGAAGGTTACCAGACGTCCAGACGGAGTTATCCTACCAAAACTGTTGATTAGGGGCGAGGCTGCCCGCTTGGTACCTTCCCCGGTGCCTCGCCGTAAGGCGTCGATCTTTAACGGGCTGCTGGCGAGCTAGACAGTAGATTGTCTTATCTCTAAGTCTTCTACGCTCATCTCAGGGCTGAAAGAATGATTACATATCGTTATATCGCCTGGGGTGACGGGTTCGCCCGTTGTAGTCGACACCGCTCTACTGTATCTTATATTAATCTAACGGAGCTAATGGACCCTGTTGCAGTTAGGCCACTAAGACCCATCCGACAGCCTCCAGCCAGAAGTGCCAGCCCTGGCAGGAGTCTAGCCTGTTGGCCAGCTTCCCCCAGGAATCGCTGTTCGGACGGTCTGCGCACCGTGCGGCGTCAGCCAATCAACTATGCATTTCGACTAACAGCCGGGAGAGTCTGGAAGCTGCTATGTTTCCTATAAAGCGGTGGTAGCTGTTAACCTTAAGGTAACTGCTCTTGACACGACCAGTCGTCTACCCGATACCAAGTGAACAGCCTGGCAAAGGACGCCTTAACAGATCCAGTCTTTTTATTTAGGCACTAAGTTAATTACAATTAATTAAAACGTGAGCGCGCTCTGAGAGTTACGCTAAATATGCTTTGCGATTACCACCCTTTTACCACCACTGCGCAAAAACAGTTATTCTGTGCTATCGCTGCTATAGAAAGTTTAGTATGCGTCCAGTCGCCGGCGCGAGCGGACGGTGAATCATGACTGATGCTTTGTTAACGCTGGAATTTTATTGGTCGAAACCTACGAAATTGACCCCGCCTATTTCTTTGCGTGTCCGCCCATTTCATATATTTTTCTGAGATCTCAGTTAATATTATTCAACGGTTTAGTAGCCCTATATATAAAATCCAGCGTTCTCTCGCTCTTACTTAAAACATTATTGATAATGTTCTTTAAAAGTCAAGTGCTCGTCGTGAAGTATTCTTGTTTATTGTTTGTTTGTTTATACTCTTTATTGTGAAAATGTCACAATGGGCGGGTTTATTGTCATATGACAATCTCTTACAACCAACCCTACTAGGACGTGTTATATGTATGTTTGTGTGTAACATGTGTGTAAGTGCGTGTCTTGTTATTGCATCGAATCATGACAGACTACCCATACATCAAATGTTAGAAATAATAGTTTATTATGTTTCTTTTTAAACTAGTATTTGTTTAATATGTCTGCCCTAGAACAAGGTGTTCATACTTAGTTGGGCGACACGGGACCGATCTTCACTATAAGCGTGACACAACTTGCTGTGGGTTTTATTTAGGTGTAGATATTAAATATAATTTGTTACGCTTGTTGCTTATTATGTACATTGGTTTAAATAAATAAATAAAAAAATAAAACTTAGGTGCACAAATTTAAACATATTTTCAAACATGTATATTGAATATATTTTAACATTAAACTAACTACCAAATTTTTTTTGGCTTTGTTGTTATATATTATTTTGACAATGAATTGTACTTTTTTTGACTAGATATTTTCATATTAAATCCTTTATTACTTAAAATATATCAAATATTAATGACTGTTTCTTTCTTTTCTCACATATAATTTTATTTATATTATTTAATAGAATTTTATATTATTGCCGATTATATAATGGAATTGCATTTTATTTATTATATTATCTTTTAATAAAAAAATTTATAATTTTTTTTTCTCCTTTTTTTTTTAAGACCAAATTTTAGGGCAATTTAGTGTTATTAGCTTTTTACTAAAACTTGTACATCTGTAAGCAATCAAGCAATCAAGCAAACTTTATTGTAATATTAGAGTCCTGTCCACCCTAGAACGGGCTAGTCCCAGTTGGGTGACAGAATCAAATAAGCAAAAGGTTAAGGGTTTGCCATTCGGCTCCTGTTAATTTTGTAAGCAAAACAATGTTTTATAGTAACTAATTCTTAAATAAATAAATAAAATTCTATCGACAGATTTGAAAATGCAATTCCGTTAATTTGATCCCAATGGAAAATGGTGACCCAGCCGGGAATCGAACCCGGGACCTTACAATGTAAGATCAGGCGACCTAACCACTATGCCACCGGGTCAAGGTCCGGTGGCATAGCGGTTGAGATATTCTTAACTTGAGAAATTGTAAAATAAAACTTTTTTTTACACGATCCTTAAGTTACCATTTAAAATGGATATAATAATATCTAAAATAAATAAATAAAGTATACACTGGTAACACCACATTGACCGGAACAAAGACGCGTCTGGGGAGGCTGGGAGGTAGTGTGGGGCGGAAGAAAAATAGAGGAGACTGCTGAAAATATTCGCTTTCTTGCCAGGCGCAGAATAATAAAAGTGGCGAAAAAAGAAACGGAAGGACTTGCAACACTGTCAAATTGCTGAATGGAACGCAGCCATTAATAAAGGGCTTCCGTCGTTATAACAAAGATATATAGCTGAATTTTACGAGTTGTTCGTCGCCGAAGCAAAGGGGCTCGAATCCTTGCGAGTGATTGATGTCAAGCTTACTCATTAACGTTCACCCTGCCCGATTTTTGCGATCAGATTCTTTCAGAATTATAGGTCGACAACTATAAAGAAGGCCGACCTATAACGAGGAGCAAGGTGCGGGGAGAAAAGCGGCAAGAGCTTATTAGCCGAAAGCAGCCGACAATTTGTTATACCAGAGGTTCCAGATAATTTATTACTACCGTCCCCTTCGGAGCTAATAGGCGCTGTTGCATACAGAGTTGTCAACTACAACGGGCGAATCCATCACCTCAGAAAGTTTTAACGATTAGTCGTTCTCTCTCCCGTGAAGTGAACGCAGAAGACTTGGACAAAACAATCCACCGTCAAGCTCCGCCACATGCCCGTAAGAGGCCATCGCCTTAACAATACAATACAATACAATCAACTACTCCAGTAGATAGGCATTCGTACACTTGGATGCGTTACAAAATTAAATGCTTAAAATTTAATTATTAAAAACATAACTATCATGATAGTTGTCATGGCTGTAATATTATATTCAATATTACCTACTTATAAATAATGAAAATATACTAATGTCATTAAATAGTAAGAGAGAATAATATATTAAAATAGAAATGCAAATTCTATGTAGAACAATCAACGTAAAATAATTTTATTGTCAATCCAGCGATATGCCTTCGAATTTTTTAAACATAAATAGATGTATACTAAATTATATGAGAATTAGAATGTCAGCTATCATAATTCCGTTATGTTTAAAATTTTACAAATTTAGCTAATTAACAAGATAGCTAGGAGTATTACCCAGCGGGCTTACACTCAGGTGCCCTTACTTTCAATGGCGACCAGATTACTCCGGTCTCTCGATTGGTCACGGGGTCGCTTGTGCGCTCCTCTCCCTTACGAAGCGGTGAAACGGTGTATACCGAATCTATCGCTGACCACGGTATCCTTTGTCTGGCTGTTCGCGCAAGATCGGGTAGCCGATGGTCGTTTCAAGAGCAGTCGCCGTAAGGTCCGCAACCACCCCCGCTCTATAAGAAACAGTACTACTTCCAGACTCCCCCGACTATTAGTCAGAGTGCACAGTCGATTGGCTTACGCCGCGCGGTGCGCAGACCGTCCAGGAGTGCCAGAAGGTTGATTCCTTGGGGGAAACTAGCACTTAGGCCAGAGTCCTACCCGGGCTCGCACTTTATGCGTGAAGGCCGCCGGATGGGTCTTTGTGGCCCAACGCTGAACAGAATGGGTCTTCGTGACCGACTCAGCAAGGGCCCATTAGCTCCCCTGTTGCAAATAGGCCACTAAAACCTATGCGTAAGTGTCGGCTAAACTCACGTATACCAACGCAGAAGTGCGAGCCCGGGTAGGACCCTGGCCTGCTGGCCAGTGCCCCTAGGAATTGTTCTTCGTGCGCTCCTGGACGGTCTATAATCCTATTGCTCAAGCTCAATATGCATAATCCATCTCGAAAAAAAAATGCTCATTTACAATATTTTACCTACACGTCGGTTGGTGGTAAAATTTTTGGTTGAACTGTAATAAAATTAAATAGTAATTTACTGGTGCTCACAAGCCATTCAAATATAACTAATGTCTGTTTATTTAGACATACAAATAATCCTGCCATTTTCTTAGCGGACTGAAGGAGATCAATACAATGTTTCGAAGAATATGTATGTGATTTCTATGTACGTGATCTGTATTTAAGCTTAAGTTCTGAACTTAAATACGACATTGCTATTTTCTGTGCAAACCAAGCTTTCCAACCCCATTAGGCGCCAGAAATTGTCCTCTTTAAACAACACCCTCTAAATGCGTCATAAATCTTCAGCCGCCGTTTGTATTTATTGCCTCTTTGGCGGTTGGTTATTGGCGAATGTCACGCGGCGAAAACAACAGTTTGAAATTAAAGTGGAATAGCATGGACGGCGATTGCTTTTCTCTTAATTTCAATCTGAGCGTCGAGACGCCGTCGCCACCGGCGTCGCGGCGCCCGTTGCCTGGCAACCGACTCCTAGTCGCGACAGCTCTGTTCTAAAACGTTTAGATTCGATGACCTTATACTTTATAGCCATAGGCGGGGAGTATTTAGGACAATAAACGATCCAACGCGCCTTGGATCCAAAGCGCCTAACATTGTGAAGAAACAAAGTCAATCAGCAACAATGTCAAAAAACCATGATTAATTAACCAATGGAAATATTTGTTTTGTTTTTTACTCTTTATTGTGATATTTCACAATGGTCGGGTTTATTGTCATATTATTATGTCATTTTTTTACAACCAACCCTACTATGAAATATTTATATGTAGGTATATATGTGTGCATATAACAGGTATGTAAGTGTAAGTCTTGTTATTGTTATTTCATCGACAGATTTGAAAATGCAATTCCGTTTTTTTTAATCCCAACGGAAAATGGTGACCCAGCCGGGAATCGAACCCGAAACCTTACAATGTAAGATCAGACGACCTAACCACTACGCCACTGGGCCGTGTGGTTATAATGTTTAAATAGTCATAGAAATAATGGGTAAATATTTTTTAAAAAATCTGTCCAGTGTAAAAATTAATAGAAGGCCCGTGCCCCTATTTACTTACAGTCTTTATGATATATAGAATGGAACTACTGTAAATCTAGCTATATTACACATTTATATAGAAGCTAAATTATAAAATGGCGTTTTCATTTGGGAACGTTGCCTCGAACATGTTGAGAAACAAGTTCCCAAGAACTTCAGCAGGATACACATAGAAACATTGTTGCGGAAGAATGTTTGAAACATTTTTCTTTGTATTATGACGACGGTTTACTGTTAACGTAATAACTGAATTATATTTCCCAACCTTTTAAAGTTGGCGAGAAATATAAGAAAGTAATGTCAGTTTTTATCACTTTATTTCGAGTAGAACTACCAATTGCGAAATCGGTAAGACTTAAAAATACCCATTTAACAATATTTATATTAGGCTCCAGAAAAATCTATTGACATTAAATAGCGAAAAAATCAACTATGTTACCTTTTCTATTACTGGCAAGCAGGACTTTATTCACACAGGTATAAAGAATCATAAATGTACCCCAAAACCCCAAAATCATTTATTGTTTAATATGCAATGTAACTAGGTTGGGTGACATTCACAATAGGAACACCAGGTTCAAAAATAAACTAGCCATTACGGGCTCTAGGTTAGCAAAAGTGAGTAAATCTTTCATTGGAGACGTTGTTCGCTTTTATAACACTTTGCATGAGGAACTAACCCTTTTACCAGCCACTAAATTTAGAAAAAATGTTAAAGATACTTTATGCTCTAAAGGCTATTATAAAATTGAAGATTTTTTAAGCGATACATTGGTCTGGTCAAGTCGTTTTTGTGTAACATAGCTATGAAAACCATTTGTAAAGTGTTTTTATTATTATTATTATTATTATTACTATTACGTAAAGCCATTAATAATAATAATAATTTTATTCATTCAAAAATATAAATTTACAATTGTATTAGTTGCAGAATCTGCCTAACTAGGCCATAGCCCGTACCAAGGAAAACTCTATGTATGGCAAAGATTTATTCATGTGCTCATAATATTAAAATGAAAAATACAAAATATGATAAAATAGAAAATAGATAAGCGAATGCAAGTTAAACTTATAATTATATTTAAAATATTGATATATCATGGTCATGGAAATAAATATTAATATAAAATGCCGTAATATGAACTTTGTAAAACAAATAAATAAATAGTATTAAAATATAAAGTGTAGTGCAATGTATGACAATAATATGCAGACCTTTTCTTTAAAATATGACTTATAGCCTTTTCCACCTCATTTCTACCAAGTTGAAGTAAATGTTGTGTAATTTTAGATTTTAATTGACTTAGTGTTTTGGCATGTTTTTATCGATTCTTTTAGATGGTTATAAATTTTTGGCCCTATAAAGCCAAAGTGTCTTTGGGCGAAGGATGCATTGATTATATAGTGTAGTAATCAATGGTAAAGCCTACAAGCAAGGCATAAATGTCAAGGCAAAGACGTTCGGAAAGTACTGTAGGTCTACTTCGAATAAAATCTATCTATCTATTTATCTATCTAACTTCACAACTATACAACGTAAAACTCGAGCTAAATATCTCGGTCTCGTATTTGATAACACCCTTAAATGAGATGCGCATGTTAACGATGTGGCAACTAAAGTAAGGAGACTTATATACGTGTTTAAGTTACTTCGGAATGTGTTGGACTTAAAACTCTCAAAAATGTCTATCATGCCCTTGGAAATATTCTAATTTCATACGGTATTCTAGGTTAGGGAGGGTCTACACATATTGTTCTAAATCCGCTTATGACAGCGCGAAAGGCGCTTCTTCGGGTTATTGCCAAGAAGCCCCGAAGGTACCCCTCAAACGACTTGTTTGCAGAACTGAAAATATTAGACATCAGGCAGGTATATGCAAAAATAGTCTTTGTTAACTACCTAAAAAGTAAAGATATTCACGTTAAAATTGAGCATGAAATTTAAACGAGGAGCGCTACAACCTGTAAACACATTGTACAGAAAACCCGAACATCCCTCGCCTAAAGACACTTTGCCTTTATAGCGCCCAAAATTTATAACATATTAAAAGAATCTATAAAAACATTCCAACAAACTAAGTCAATCCAATTAAAATCTAAAATTACACAACATTTACTTCAACTTGGTAGAAATGAGGTGGAAAAGGCAATAAGTCATATTCTAAAGTAAAGGTCTGCATTATTATTATTGTCATACATTGCACTACACTTTATATTTTATTACTATTTATTTATTTGTTCTACAAACTTCATATTACGACATTTTATATTAATATTTATTTCCATGGCCATGCTATATCAATATTTTTAAATATAATTATAAATTTTATTTGAATTCGCTTATCTGTTTTATATTTTATCATATTTTGATGCTTTATTTTAATACTATGTGCACATGAATAAATCTTTGCCATACATAGAGGCTTCCTTGGTACCGGCTATCGCCTAGTTAGACAGATTCTGCAACTAATATAATTGTAAATTTATGTTTAGATTGAATAAAATTATTATCATTTTTTTAAGGTTTAATACTTTATTCATTTATTTTTTGTACATTTAGCCCCATTGTTATCAATGTTATAAGTAACTCGGAAATATTGAACACCGAAATGCAGCTAATGCTCATTGCCCACCTAACTAGGGCTATCTAGGCGTATCTAGGCGGGTCAGAGTAATTAAAATAAGTGATACAGCTTATGTAACAATTATCTTAAATAACGTAAAAAAACTTTTTATTTTTATAATTAATGAATGTACTTAATTAAGATTGAATAATATATAAAAATAAATAGATAACGCTATAATACAAATCAAAACTCTAAATTTGTACGAATAATACATTGTAGGTAATACAATATGGCAAATACACATATACGTAAATACGATTTTAATTAATAATAAATGATATATGGTATAAACATATTTATAATTTAATAAAATATATAACTACAATTATAAAAGCAGTGCTAAAAATATGAAATAATATAAATAAAAATATCATATGATATACTATTAATATATACATAAAATACGTGTGGCACTCGGGGACTGCCGCGGTAAAGCTATTGAATAGCATTTTTAATAACTTATGCAATTATAATTATTTATTTATTTATTTTTTTCTGATATCAGATAACTGCGCTCTATCGGAAAACGTTGAAATTATTCCGAAACATTTGCGGCTGCGGAAGCAAATGATTCGGAATAATTTAAACGCCTTCCGATAGAGCGCCGCGCACGAATTTTTTATTCGATAAAGCAAAAAAACCGGATTATTCAAAAAAAATCGTTGATAAAAAGATAGATATTTAAATTATCTTTAAAATGGTGCAGGTTTCATAATAATACGCCAGATAGTATTTGCGTAGTAGCCGTTTTTGTGTTCGGTTAGATCTAATTTCACAAATTAATTACACTATGTAATATAAACAAAATCTAAAATATTCAAAGCTTAGAATATTAGGAAAATGTTCTTGTTTAACATATATTTTTTTCGAATCGTAAGTAGTACTCGTTTAGTCGTAATTATCAGTTTAAAATCATTAATTTTCGTTAAGAAATTTCTTCATTCGGTCGCCGCGCCGGCCTAGGCCCGCGATAAAAGCTATGCAATAACCTAATAATTTATATTATTATAATTAATTTTAATAAAAATACACAAATTCTTGCATATATATACACATATTTAAATTAACTACATTATGTAATATAAGAAATATGAACAAATACATTTAGAATGGTTTTCGCCTTGATTTGCACTCATAGATCAGTTTTGACACATCCATTCTATCGGCTTTCTTAGCTTCCTAGCATAGTTGGATGGAACGTCGATCGTAGACCGAAGTTCCATTTTGGGCCCCCCAGCTACCGTGGGCCCTGGTGCGCCGCACCGTCTGCACCGGCTTAGTTATGCAACTGCTGAGAAACTTTAACAGAGAAAATCGAACGAACTATCCTTGAATCTATCCTTGAAACTATCTTATGTTTCAAAATAATAAAGTTTATGTTTTTGACCGGGTACATTGCCCCTGACTGTATAACCGTTTAAATTGACACAAATATAAATGTAACATTATCTACAGGGGTGGACCGTGCGTTTGTGGTGCCCTAGGCTAATATTACACTAGGGCCTGCCTAATTATTAAACTAATTGCTTTTTTGCCAAAAAACTGTTTTCGATAATGATGTCTAGGTCACTAGGTACACAATATATAAAAAAGAGGACAATACAATATTTTATTTGTTTAATATGACAGACACACAAACACAACTGACACACACAAACATTTAACTTTTCACTAAAATAGACAAAACAACATTAATACTAATTGTAATAATATCTTAATTAGTAGCTTAATTAAGCAAGTAGTAATATTATTTGTAAAGCTAGTTAATATAAAGAAAAAATTAAACAAACATTAATTACTAGTTACCTATTGGCAAGGCACTAGCCTCGGTAGAAACTCAACTGCTATACATAGATGTTATTTCTTAAAATAACAATTTTTAAAAAAAGGTATTGCAAAAGAATTTGTCGCTAGCGGTCCGCCCCATCCACCGAGAAATTGATACATGAAGCTTGCCGCTGCAAATGACTGCGTTTGCGAGAAAATGCACTGAAAACAAGCATCGGGGAGTCCCCCGGAATAGATGCGAGAATTTGATCTCAGGCCTGCCAACTTTATGATAGGATTTTTGAAAATTTGAGATTTTGTGTTTTAATTCTCAATATTGTCCATTACTTTCAATGAAGGCTGGGGTCCTTTATATCCACGGGGCCCTGGGCTGAAGCCCAAAAAGCCCCCATATAGATCCGCCCCTGATTATCTAACTGAATTGAATTGTTCAAAGAATGAAACTTTCCAAAAAATTGTGATAGATATGATATTGTGTGTTATTTTTTACGGTAATGGTCAGTATTAAATGCTAAATTCTGAATTTAAATACGCCATTGCTGCTAGGCAAAAAGCACAAACCAAAAACCTAACTCATCTACTTGCAAGACAAACTTTGCTCCGCGCTTCGTGAAGGACAAACACTATCGCGGGAAAAGCCAAACTTGCCGTTACGAAAATAGCGAATTAAGTTGTACCGGGGGTCTATTTAGGATTCCGTACCGAAGCGTACAAATGAACCTTAATGAAGGGATTCATAGAATCATGCGATTTTGAATCAAATAGTCACTTGTAATGAAAAATGGAAATTGTATTATAGCCGTATACTGTTGTCAACTAGTACGAGCGAACCCGCCACCCCAGAAAGTGAAATCCATATGAAATCGATGACTATCGCAATTGTTTTATATTATAAAAAAATAAAAACAAATTTAATGAGTGAAGTTTGTAGCACCCGAAGTTTCAGTGATGTTGCAGCCGCCGTTGTCTTCCCTGGATAACGACGGTTGAAACATCGCCGAAACGTCGGGTGTTACCATCTTCACCGTAAATTGGACATCTTCACCGGAACGACGTAAATTCGTTTTACACGACTGCCCAATAAAAAAGGGGTGTAATGTGTTCAGGGTTGTATCAACTATGTGTATTTTCCATTTCTTTATTCCATCATAACTTCTAAACGCTTGAACCTTTTAAGAAGCGTGTGGTATATTTATAATCGTTATGTCATCCCGGGTATCATAGGATACCTTAACTGTTCGAATATTAAGTAAATAGTTGTATAAATGTTCAAATATCAATAAATTAACATAAATATTTGGTGTTTAGTGTCAAATGAAAGGTGTGATTGAGTAAATTCCAAAAATATACATGTATCTCTATAGATACATATACCACAAAAATATCATTGAAAACAGTAATAAAAATAATTATAAATACAATAGGTCACTTCCTGTAACGGAAGTTATGATGTTCATTATTTTTAAGTTTCATATTTGTATATTTATATATACAGGAGTCCAGTTCGGCTTGCCACTTAAAGTGACGATTTTTACTATTACTTTACGTGAGGTTGGAGAAACCGGCCCTTAGCCTCCCGGTTAGACGTGTCGGCGGCGTTTTCCGAAAGAATAGCCGTCCGCGCGGCCGCTCGTAGCCGCCCGTTGCAGCCGCCCGCCCTGCAGCCGCCAGTCCGTTCGCCTTTTTACATCCAACTTTGTTATGTCTTATCCGGGCTCCTCGAAATCAATACCAAACGGCTACCGGCTCCACTCCTCCAATGGCGGCTGAGTATACACAGGACCCGGCCGCACCGTCTCATACACTTATAACAGCATAGCTTTATGATTTACGAGCTGTGCCCGCAGCTACGCCCGCGTCAAAGTTTCTGAGTTGTTAGACAATGGGTAAATTCGTACTTTTTTATTTTGTTTTTATTTAGGAAATTCATAATAAAAGCTTAAACATAAAATACACAATACATACATTGCAGAAAATAACCCATAGCAAAATTTAAACACAGGTGTGTATTTAAAAGAAATGTCTCATGTCGCACCATTAAGCTACGCTTGTACTAGAGCGGACATTACATTGCATTATATCTGTAATCCATTAAAAATAATAAATAAGTTATAATATATATTAGGTATAAGATAAATACTGAATATCTTATTTAGATATCCAGTATTTATCCTATACCTAATCTATACTAATATTATAAAGAGGTAAAGTTTGTGACGTTGTAGGAAGTAATCTCTGGATCTACTGAACCGATTTTGAAAATTCGTTTACTAATAGAAAGCCACGTTATTTGTGAGTATCAAAGGTTATACATTAATCTGAAAAATGAAAAGACTTTTTCGTGGTAATTTCCAAAGTAAGTCGAAAAAAACGGTCGGACGAAAACGTTTCTAACGAACGCTGCCTTAACGATGAGAGATATATGATTAAGTTCTAGAGAAAAGTTTTAGAGCTTGATAATGCCTACAAAAAATCAGCGACAGCATATGTCTAAGTTTTATATTTAAGTCACAAAAAGTAGTTTTTTGTGAGTGTCATAGGCTATATATTAATCCGAAAAATGAGAAGACTTTTTCGTGGTAGTCGGATTTCCAAAGTAAGTCGGAAAAAACGGTCGAACGAAAATGTTTCTAACTAACGCTGCCTTAACGATGAGAGATATATAATTAAGTTCTAGAGAAAAGTTGTAGATCTTGATAATGCCTACAAAAAAGTCAGCGACAGCATATATCTAACTTTTATATTTAAGTCACAAAAAGTAGTACTTTATATTAAAAAAATAATTTTAATCGTTAGGTCATGTTTATTGGTCATATTATCAATAATTATGAATTATTATCAAAATAAGTAAATTTATCGTCTCAAGTGTTTAAAACAAAAGACTTTTCCCTTTTACTGCATAAATAGTTAAAAAGATATTACGACATAGATATGGAACCGCGACCGTGTCGTCTATCTATACTAATATTATAAAGAGGTAAAGTTTGTGAAGTTGTAGGAAGTAATCTCTGGATCTACTGAACCGATTTTGAAAATTATTTTACCAACAGAAAGCCACGTTATTTGTGAGTGTCATAGACAATCCGAAAAAAGAGAAGACTTTTTCGTGGTAGTCGCATTTCCAAAGTAAGTCGGAAAAAACGGTCGAACGAAAATGTTTTTAACTAACGCTGCCTTAACGATAAGAGATATATGATTAAGTTCTAGAGAAAAGTCTACATCTTGATAATGCCTACAGAAAAGTCAGCGGCAGCATATGTCTAACTTTTATATTTAAGTCACAAAAAGTAGTATTTTATATTTAAAAAATAATTTTAATCGTTAGATCATGTTTATTGGTCATATTATCAACATATGCAGTAAAAATATAACCCTTCTTTTGACAGTCAGGAAATAAATCATAGCACTCACTACTAACCGAACCACACTCATAATTTGATCACAGGTAAAAAGTTTTACCGCCCAACGAAGTGGGCACGGGTCAGCTAGTACCTAATATAATATAAATAAAAATATATACATATATAGATATATGGAGATAAACATACACATAGAATATATTACAATATACAGACATAAAATTAATTTTATTAATTTTCGCTCCAAGTCTTCTGCGCTCACCTCACGGGAGACAGAACGATAAATTTCGTTAAAACTTTCTGAGGTGTCGGGTTCGCCCATTGTAGTTGACAGCTCTAGTTGCGGCTAAGTCCTTGCGACGATATCGGCAATTTTATGTTTTTACGACGATGAGATAAATGTTGCTATAGCGATTTCGGACTTCACCTACTCTAAACGACCAGACTAAAATTATTATTTTGTGTAGTAGTCTCTGCCACTGGGAATAACTTTAATTTTAAATTACAACACGCCACAAAGACTGGGGTCTTGTCCATGGGTAATTTAAATTGGTCAGTCCATATTATTAAACTGCTATTCCATATTATTTCAGTAAACTTTAATAATATTTCTTTAAATTATCTTGTCATGTAGGTATCCTACTACTATTATAAACGCGAAAGTTTGTAAGAATGTATGTAAGGACGTTTGTTACTCTTTCACGCAAAAACTACTGAATGGATTTTGATGAAACTTTACAATAATATAGCTTACACATCAGAATAATACATAGGCTATAATTTATAAAGATATATAGTTTTCTATCATCATTATCACAATTTTCCATCACCGCGCGGGTGAAACCGCGGGGCGCAGCTAGTATGTATAACAATAAAAACATTATGCTGCTATATTTATAAGAAACGGATCGTACCGCATTCTAGAATCCTATACTTTTCATCAAAACTATATTTGTCGTCTTCACAGGGAGATTGGTGGAGGTAAGATTGTTTCCGGTGTTATTCCAAAAAACGAAAAGGATATGTAGTTGCCATTTAAAAAAAACACATTTCTGTCTTAACGAATCGCTAAATCTGGATTTAGACATGCAGAAAAACTGGAATATTATTGTTTTTCGATACAGGTGAGTTTTTAATTAGTGACATCCTTGAAGTGGGTGAAACAGTACGAGCAAATAAGCAACGTCTACTTAAAGCTTACTTTTTAAAATACCGAATAAAAGGATCGAGAGATATTATATGCATATCCAATGAGATATAACTATCCAATGATTTCTGACTATTAAATAATATACAATACAATAGATAAATAATAACATCTCTCAATCTTCGATCAAAAAGAAAATTTCCACATATGGCGCATGGGCGCGAAAGGAGTCAGAGCAACATCATTAGCAACCTGTCACGCTAATTGGCTTCTCGCTCTAATTTCGGCGTAGCCTATGAGCGCGAAAGAGATGGTTAAATTGTTAAAAATATGCAGGTTGGTATTATAAGGATCTTTGTTTTAATCCTGCGATGAGCACGCTGATAGATCGTCCTTCTCTTTTCTTAATCCGGCTTAAGCGGGCATCAGGAGATGATGCGACGGCAGGAGATCGTTCAACCCGGGCGCGGGCGTACGTGTTGTTGTCACCTGTCGCGGTCGGGGCCTCCGGCCGCGGGGCTCGCGAGTATCAGGCGCGCATACGTGCGTAGGAAGCGTCACGTCGCGTCGAGGAGCGAAAACGGAGCTATATCGGCGCGACTATCGAACCGATCGCGGTCGACGACCCCGACGACTTGTGGAAAAAATATACACAGACTTACCCCCTGAAACCCCCCACCTCCCCCCCGCTCTTGGCGTTCGGGGGTCGGAGGGAGCTGCAAGGGGAAGAGGGGTTTCGGCTGGAGAGTGCGTCGGATGAGTTGAGGAGGCGTCGTAGTACCACCTACCTTGATTGGTAATAATGTTGGTTCGATTATTCTCAACCGGGTCGTTCACCCCTTTCCAGACAAATTTCGGTACCAAGCTTCTATATATTGTATTATTATTATTTTCTCGACAGAGGGAACGTATTGTGAAAGCACTTCTGTTTGTGTGTATTCCTCCACGATAGCGCTCAAACTTTTCATCCGATTGAGCTGAAATTTGGCATTCCGGTATCATTTGATCAGGTGTTATTTGATTGTGGTTCAAATCCGTCCACCAGGGGGCGCGCTAGTCATATTTCATTCTCGAAATATTTGACTTAGAGACTTGACATTCGGTTGTGAAATCGGTTGGAGTATCTCTTATACAAGCGACACAAATACTTTTTTTAATTCTGCCATATTTAGGAAATACTACATAATATTGGAATATAGCCATTATAAAATCACGGAAATACTACAGAAATACTATAAATACAAAATATTGGTTTTGATAGCCAATGTATTGGCTGTCAAAACCAATTGTCACAATTACTATCGGGGGGTGGGGGGGCAGAATGTAGGGGAGTTGTGGGTTTGGATGATTGGTGCGGAGGGCGGGGGGGAGGTTGTCTGCTTACCGGGAAATTCTTATTGTGAAACATCCGATTTAAAAAAAAAACACCTTCAAATAAACTACGACGTCTCGGCCTTTTTTGAATGCTTTATACCATTCATAAGTCTGTGTTTTTGAAATCCAAGATTCGCAGTAGGTCTTTTACTACAACGATTCGGCATACGAAAATTCGTTTGAGACACAAAACTGAATGCAAACTACATAGTTCAAATAATTTTTCAATCGAAAAAATCGCATAGCACTCGCACCAAAAATCAAAACTTAAAAACTGTCATTAAACAAAATGTAAAAAATAAAAACAACAGCTGACACACCTGTCAACAGATTGACAGATCGCGCTCAAATTCTGTGCTAAATATTCTGACGGACTGATCACAAGCGCGTCAACGATAAATCTCACAGTTTCCGGATTAGTAAAAGGTTTACTATTCCGCATTATGTAAAGCCTATCATTCGATATGCCTTTTCAGCTGTATTATCTATATGTGAATGGAAAAGGAGTTTACTGTCGAAAGTCACTCCAATGAATGCGTTATGAATGAGTCACTTGAAAGTGACCTCCGCCATTTTTTTTTGTAAAATAACAGGTACACAAACAATACTCTAACGAATACATTAAAAAATAGTAGTATTTTTAGATAATTTCTATTATACCATAATATTCAATGTGTGCTCTAATAAATGATTTATTCTTATAATTTAACTAATTTATTAATTTATGCTAAATTAGTTAAATTATAAGAATAAATATTTTTTTAGAGCAAACATTGAATATTATGCTCTAATAAGAAATAGGTACTCTAACAAATACATTAAATATTATTAATGTGTTTAGATAATTTCTTATTAGAACATAATATTCAATAAGTGCTCTAATAAATTATTTATTCCTATAATTTAACTAATTTATTAATTCATGCTAAATTAGTTAAATCATAAGAATAAATAATTTATTAGAGCACACATTGAATATTATGGTCTAATAAGAAATACTCTAACAAATACATTAAATATTAGTAATATGTTTAGATAATTTCTTATTAGAGCATAATATTCAATGTGTTCTCTAATAAAAAAAATATTCTTATAATTTAACTAATTTATTAATTCATGCTAAATTAGTTAAATTACAGGAATAAATAATTTATTAGTGGACACATTGAATATTATGCTCTAATAAGAAATACTCTAACAAATACATTAAATATTAGTAATATGTTTAGATAATTTCTTATTAGAGCATAATATTCAATGTGTTCTCTAAAAAAAATTTTTCTTATAATTTATTAGTGCACACATTGAATATTATACTCTAATAAGAAATAACCTAAAAATATTACTAGTATTAAATGTATTTGCTAGAGTATTTCTTATTAGAGCATAATATTCAATGTGTGCTCTAATAAATTATTCATTCTTATAATTTAACTAATTTATTAATTCAGGCTAAATTAGCTAAATTGCAAGAATAAATAATTTATTAGAGCACACATTGAATATTATGCTCTAATAAGAAGTACTCTAACAAATACATTAAATATTAGTGACATTTATAGATAATTTCTTATTAGAGCATAATATTCAATGTGTGCTCTAATAAATTATTTATTTTTATAATTTAACTAATTTATCATAAATTAATAAATTAAATATTGCTAAATTAATCATGCTAAATTAATTATTGCTTTTGTGCTGTGTATGTTTAACTGACGATTCATAAAAAAAGTATTGATATGTAAATTATTATTAATATTATTACTAAAATATTCGAGTTCAATTAACATTATAAAAAAGAAGTGATGGAAAATTAAGTAAAACTAATTATTCAATAGAAAATTAAATAAAATTATTTAGTAACGATTCAATAGGCCATTAAATTATAGAAAAAAGAAATACAATATAATCCTTAAAAGTATCACAAAAAAAAGTATTTACAAATAAATTTGGAATAAATTCTGAATACAAAAAAAATTATTAACAAAATAAATTTCCTAATATTTATTATTGTATAAATAAAATAACATTAAAAGTCTTGTCTTGTAATTTGGACTCTTAAATGGATTTATTTGTTAGGGTTCCCAGGTTAAAAATAACAATTCTTTAGTTGTTATAGTGTTGTATAATTGGCATGCACGTTATGGCCTCTCCACATGTTGGCGAATGTTCGTGACCAAGTTGGTGTAAATAACTACTAAGGAAACATATAAGTATGGAAAACTCCTATGGCAGAGATGCCAACTTCACCACAAAAATATGAGCTGTGTTTGTCAGCCTGAGAGCCGCGCCTGCGCACTCTGCGCACGTCTTCTATTTTTGACGTGATTTTGATAGATCCGAGCTGTCAGCTGGCTGTCTATTTTTATTTGAAAATCCGCATCTTATAAGGTACCTAATCTATAACACGAACATTCGCCAACGTGTAGAGGGGCATTAGAAAGGATTGTGGAAGGTTTGATTTGTCTGCCAAATTATTTATATTATGACAATATTAGGTATGTGAAATTATTTATGTATAAATTATTATGTGAAATGTTTGTTTGTTTGTTTGTTTATACTCTTTATTGTGAAATGTGACAATGGGCGGGTTTATTGTCATATGACAATCTCTTACAACCAACCCTACTATGACGTGTTATATGTATGTGTGCGTGTAACATGTCTGTAAGTGTGTGTCTTGTTATTGCATTCGATCGACAGAATTGAAAATGCAATTCCGTTAATTTGATCCCAACGGAAAATGGTGACCCTGGGAATCGAACCCGGGACCTTACAATGTAAGATCAGGCGACCTAACCACTATGCCACCGGGCCGTTAAGTGTGGCCTCAGTCGTCTGGATGGTGCCTTGAAATTTAACGCTCCTTATAAAGCTGGTGCGTTTATCCCACTCTTCCGCACCCTCTCCTGGCCATAGAGTAAAAATCTTTAGTCATGTTTTAAAAAGTGAATGTGATGTGTTAAGTAGGGGCAAGCTAGCATAATCGGGCGTACGCGAACAATTTGTCAAGAATGAAGCAGAGATGGGTTCGAAGACGGGTATGGATTTGGGAGCGTTCTAAATATAGAACGGGTGTTTACTATATTGTATGGCGGCTGGCTATAGTAGCTGCCCGGCCGAGTAACAGGTGTATCCTCCCCACTGGGTGAGCCCGTAACCCGTAACCCGTAACCCGTCCTACACACGCCTCCACCCCGCGACGGCACATGCCACGGCATACGGCCTAGTCGCGGCAAACGTTGCGTCCTTTTGCATGCATATTGGCCTTGCAAGACGTCTGTGAAGCTGGCGGCACAAGTGACAAAAAAAAATTAAGGAAAAAATATTGAATTTACAATTAGGCTTGATGTGAAAATAACAATATAAAAAAAAGCTTTTATTGAAATGCTCTGGTAAGAAGATATGACGGGCTATCATAATGAATGTGTATACAAAATATTGTGTCTGTGCTGTTGATCGTTGAGGAGTCCCCTCTTCGGGTACCATCCCTGGTGTAGTAGCCGTGTCATGGCGGAACTTCAAACAGGGTATCATATTTGAATGCTTTACAAAATATCATGTCTGTGCTGTTGACTGGCAAGGAGTTTCCTTGTTGGAAGCAAACCCTGGGTGCAGCAGCCATGTCATGGTAAAATTTAGAACGGGCTATCATAATTGAAAGCGTATACAAAACTTCGCATCTGTGCTGTTGACCGTGGAAGAGTAGCCTCGTCGGGAGCCAATCCTGGGTGTAGAATCAAGTCTTCTACGTTCACTGCAGGGCGATAGAATGAGAAAATCGTTAAAACGTCCTGTGGTGACGGGCTCGCCCGTTGTAGTTGACACCGCAAGTTGTAGAATCAAGTCATGCTTACCATAAAAAATGCATTTTCGTCGGTACTGAACCAACATGTAAAGTTTTAGCTTCATAGGATAAGAGAAAGTGGTTCTAATTCAGCTTGTAAAATTTGACCTAAACAGACAAACAATGCAAGGTAAGTAAAAGCTTGTAAGAAGGGAATGTATGGTATGTATCTCCCTCTTTATCTTTCCCTGGGTGTGTGGATGTGAATATAAATGAATGTAAAAGCGTGTGTGTAAAAATGAACGTGTTAGCGTATGTCTGTTTTAGTCTGTTAATGTTGAATGTTCATTCCTTTACCATAGCATGCTTCAAGCCCCTAATATGTCCCAATTCCCATCTTGTAAGTCTTATTTTAGACGTGTTCTCTAGGAAGGCCAGTCCCGGGAATAATTTCGACGCCAAATTCACGGTCTCTGTACTTTCAAAGCTTTCGATACCTGAACCGTAAATGAATGACATCTTATACGTCAAATTGAAAGTTTTTAAAACAACCCACAAAAAATACCTTTTACTTGTTAAACGCCATAAGGATTTCAAAGATGTCATTTCAATTTAATAAGAGATGATTTTGTTTTCAAAGATTTTTATGATATTTTAGTTGTCTAACAAAGCTTTACAGTGCCAGTGCCACTTTTTATAACTGATTCAATGAATGTAGACATGACCGTACCCACCTCAATGACAATGTAAGGGAGAAGTGTCCCCGCAACGGTGACGGAGAAAACATCAACACAGTGCATATCACGATTGAAGCAGAAATTTAGATATTTATTCGTATTAGGCAAATTCGAACCATTCCTGCTTGATCCTTAGGAAGCGTTGTGCTAGATGGATGTGACAATTTAAGCGACGATTATAAACGAATTCGCCTGGAATAGTGATGTCGAATGCTTGAAAAAACATGTATATTTAACAATATATGTACCGAAGTGCGATTATAAAAAAATACCTAATTGTGATTTCTTTTTTTTTTGTAATAATAAAAAATAGTTGTATATCAAAATTAGATGACAGTCAAACAACTATTCTCACGCAACCATCACTTTATATATTTGAATGCATAAAGTTAATATTAAAAAGTATAGGAAACTTGAAGACCCAAAAAGAAATTCACTCTCATTTCACCAGATGTAGACACAATTTAATACTACCCTGTCCATCTGGAACTATTCAAAAGGGATCCAAATTACGCTGGAATGGTGTGCTACAATAAAATACCTGAAAATAATAAAATTATATGTAGAAACGGGAATATAGCCCAGTTTAAATTGAATTTAAAGGGCTACCTTATCGAGAGAGAGTTATATTATATTAACGAATTATAATTAGATGACTGACAATTTCCATGTCGATTTCATATATTTAACTTACTCATTTCTACCATTTTATTTACCATTTTAATATTTTATTAACAAATTATTATCATTATTTCAAATTGCCTCCAATAATCAATTGTATTTTTTTATTTGTAGGACCATATAATATTATATTTCATGAAAAACTGTAGTTTTAAGTATCTAAAACAACTTTTATCAATTGTGTGGTGAGTCTCTTAGGAAACATTTAGTATCAATTTTTTTATTTATTTTAAGTTAAGGCGGCTAAATAAAGTGTTTAAATAACTATGTAAAAGTTTTTGAAGACAATAAACTATTTGATTTGAACTAGCGTGGCAGTAGTAAATAGGGTCGCATTTTTAGTTGCATGAAATATTACCGAAAGTTTAATCCCTAGTCTGTGGAAGAAATCAATTCCTACAATGATTTGTCAAAAATTTTCAATTAAAGTTATATTTATATTTTAGGTGTACATTTTCATTAATAAATTAAAGAATTAAATTATCATATAAAATTTTGCGTGTCACCGTAAGCAATAGTGAGCATCCCATAGCCCACACACCTGGGACAGCACAGTGCTTCCCTACAGAAGACAAATCAACCAGGCGGTGCCGACCCATGAGGCCAAAATAAGTACCTACAAAAAGAAAACCAATACTTGCTACTCACCCAATTATCTTGTACTCACCAAATCAACATCATCATATTTCCGCGAGCTTTTCGATCCATTAAATTCCCACGGTTTCGTACTTCGGTCAGCCTCTGACAATTTACACATAATTTCCTGTTATAATACTGATTTCCACTCGTACTCTTTCTGTGTCCCTAATGGAATAATGTGGAATGATCTCCCAGCAAATATACGAAGCTCGCCTTCATTACAATCATTGAAGACTCACCTTAAAAATTACTACTTTTCTAAGAAGTAACCAGTTCTTCCCTTTCTCCCTTCTTCCTCTCCTAATTTCCTCTCCTCGGGAGTTCTTACTTTTAAATATATAGTCCAAACATATGTGGGTTTTCTCAGGAAAAAAATCCGGAAGTATTTTTCCGACCTCGCCAGAGGTGAGTTATTTCAGAATTGCAGAAAAAAAGGAAAAAAAATGCATTCAATTTAGTTTTTCGCTTATAGTTCATGAATAAAGCATTTTTATATAAAGACTATTTAGTACAAAATTAGAGCAGACAAAATTTCCTACATTTCCTATTTACAGACTTAATTGGATTCAGCGTCCAAAAATATATAAAACCGTTGAGAAAAATACTTTCGGTTTTTTTTTCTGGAAACGACAAGCTTAGATCTCATATGCTTGGACTAATAGTATCTAGTTTGTATTTGATGTCGACAAACTAAATCAATTTTATTTCTACAACGCCCGCATGTACCACTGCACTGTGGTTATGTTAGCTGTAAAATATTGCGTTGTGGAAATAAACTCGTCTTTTTGTGTTCTAATTTTGATATGCTAAGAGAGTTTATTACATTACTATTACTATTATTATTATTATTATTATTAAGAGTGCATATCTTCACTAGAAATGTTTGGAGTCATGTGTGGCGCCAGCGTCATAAACGTTGTATCGAGACTCTACCCCCCGCGCGTCAATGACGCAGCTAAGGAAGAGATTCACTCGCTTTGATTTTCCTTTCGCAATGGGCAAAATAATGAGCACTCTATCTGGATGACGCTTTCGTATTTCTTATTTCATATGAATATATCAATAGTTATCTAGGATTAGATCGGCTGTATATGTAATATACAGCCGAAAAAATAAGCTACAGTAATTTAACAGCAAAAGCACGCAGGAGCCAATCCAGTTACACTCAGAGCCAACGTTCTGGGCCTATGCTAGAGATGGACATCGAAGGACCTGGCTCGGACATGTTAACGAACTAACGATCCTGCCTGCAGATATCAACCCCCATCATACACCTGTGCCGCAAAATATCATCTAATACAGGGGGCTAGGAATGTTAATTAAATGTCTCAATTCGTAGAAGGAAGGTCATCTCTGGCAAGCGAGGGAGTGTCGAATTACATGAACGGTCGAGATGACGACGGGAGATCGAATATGGGCTAAGGTCGACTGACCGTACGTGTTTTAGATAATAAACAACGTTCGTAGTGGGCTCGATTGCGTTTCTTCGTGAACTAAAATCGGAAATAAGTCCGTGTGAACGAGACAAATCTTACACCGCACGAAATATGCTCAAATTTATTCGGACGAGTATAAGTTCGGCAGGTAGTATTTATCGACGATCGTTCGTTTCATATTTCGCTATAAAGTATTGCTCTGTCTCGTTCGCTCGGACTAATTTTAGTTTTAGTTCACAAAGAAACGCAATCGGGCCTAGTATGTAACAACTTGTTAGATTAATTAAGTATAGTGTAATGATAAGTAGAAGAGACTAAACGTCCATTTATCAAACAGTGTATTGTATATATATATAGGATATGCCCTCAGCAACAGGAAAATAAAATAAGTAAATAAGTTTAACGTACGATATGAGAATATTGTGAAGGCGTTATCCCTAATTAGGTCAACAGGCATGATGCAGCTAGGATATATTTTTGAATTTAGTGTGTAACATAATGATAAAGATAAAGATAAAAAAGTATTTATTTCCAATAAAACCATACAATTGTGTAGGAATGAGAGTAATTAATCTTAAACTAGTTACTCAATTTAGCCAAGAGATGATATACAATATATAATATAACTTTAAACTTACCAATTTATAAAAACAAAGACTATATGATAACAGTTTACAACAAAACAATTAACGGTAAATATTATGTATTAGATTAAATGGGTAGATATGATGCTATGTAATTTCAAAATATTTTAAGAAGTCGTTATGAGCATACATGTTGATTTTAAGCAGATAGACTCGGATGGATCTCTTGAAAATATCGATGGTTTTAATCGCTTTTAATCTTTCGGGCAATTTATTAAGTACATAAACAAAGAACAAATGTAACAAAGACAAAAACAAATGTAACGAAGAGCGGCTCGGTGTGCGCGTTGACCAGATTGCGTGGGTCACTTTACCAAAACTGCGTTTTATTCGGTCAAGGACAGCGCAGAGCGACACTCAAGGGAATAAAGAAGCAAACTGTCGTTCATTTCTCGATGAAACTGTGGCAAGTATAAGGAGTGCTGCTGATCCACCCTATTATCAAGATTGCAACGGTGTACTCGGAGTTTAGACTGCTTTACGAGGACTGTAGAGTAGAGCTTCGCGGTACAACACCTACAAGAGGCGACGACAAGGCCATATTTATTTATTTAATTAATTTAACAATTAATTTACAATGCATAGGTCTCACTAACAATCATGTCACTAAAAAAATATAATATTAAAATTAAAATTAAAATTGAACACGGCCGATATGAGCATTAGCAGGTATGTACTGCTGCTGCCCAACTAAGTGCCAAGACTTGTTCCAGGGCAGCGAGCTCTCTAGTTTTTAGATCACATATATTCGGCGATTTGAAAAATAATAAAAAAATAAAAAGGAAAAGAAATATATTACCGTCACCATTACAAATTATAACTAATAATAACTAAATAATGATCACAACATGAAATATTTAATCCTGTTAATAAAATAAAAGTAATTAATTAATCCTGTTAATAAAATAAAAGTATAATAAAATAAATTGACCAAATTTCACCAAAAATGGTGAAATTGCAATAGCAATCGCAAAGAGCTTCTTGATCAAAACTTGCACATATGATATCCCTACTTTTCGGAAGTGTTCACCACATGACTCCCGCGACCATTACCCAATATCGAACCTATGCCTCTTTTCTGCAAAGTAAATACATAGTGATTAGGTCGCCTGATCTTACATTGAAAGGTTCCGGTTTCGATTCCCGGCTGGGTCACTATTTTCCGTTGGGATAAAATTAACGTAATTGCATTTCAATCATGTCGATCGAATGCAATAATAAGACAAACACTTTCACGCATGTTTCACGCAGACATATAATACATATATACACTTCATAGTAGGGTTGGCTGGAAGAGATTGTCGTATGATAATAAGCCCGACATAATATGTGTCCCGTAATATCAAAATTATTTTATAACTTATCGAATACGAATAATCTACAAATTATATTTTTTCCTTGTTACTGAGAAATAATAATTTTAATATTCGCAAAAAAAATTGTTTATTTTTTTAATATCGCGAATGACTAACGAATTTTGGTTGTTTTAAATAAATAAATAAAATATTATGGCGACTTTTTCAATTATATTTTATTTCTTTTAGTACGTATGATTTCTGATTTAAATAATCAAATAATCAAATTTTGAAAAAAAAATAACTTTGCATGTTTATGGATCACAGGGTCACTTATATCCCATTAATTTTTACAGAATCTATTAAACAAATTTACACAAAACTTGAACGTGTAATTATTTTATCGCCCTTTAACAGTTTTATATATAGAAATTTTACCTAGTCTACGGAAAATTATATTATGTGGCACTTGTTAGATATTATAAACGTGTGCCTGATGACGTAGGCTGTTTTTGACACGAATATCGGATCATGCAGGGTCCGCGCGGCCATCGTCCGCGGGCGCATCGGCAGGAAGAGAACAAGCACCCGAGAGGGCGCCCGGCTACGGGTTGGGGGGGGGCGAGAGGGGCTACGGGGAAGGGGGGCAAGCGAAGAGGGGGGTGTTCCGCCGCGTTTTCTTTTTGCTCCCCGAAGACGGACGAAATTTGGTCGCGGAGCGGGCGCCGAGACGCCGGGCGTCTGGCGGCCGCGGGGCGCCGAGAGGACGCGAGCGGCCGGGGGGCGGGGGGCGGGTGAGGGGGCAAAAGAGGGGAGGGGCGCGGGGAGGGGGGCGCGGCCCGATCAATACGCCCGCGACGCCGACGCCGCCGGCGACAGCCACGACACTTTTCGACGATCCGGAAGACGAGAGGCGCCGCCGATAGCGTCCCGAAGTCGCCGACCGAACGTGCGGGCTAGGCCCATACAATCTAGGCCCGATTGAGATTCTTTGGCGGCTTAAAATAAAGTCGAAAATTCGGTGGCTTAAATAAAGCAAAAATGTTAATTCATTTATTTAGATTAATTGGTACACATACAATACCCTAACAAATAAAAAAATAATTACATTATTATGATTTTTTATATTTTTTTTATTTATTACGATATTATATTATTATGATTATCATTCAATTTGATTATTTCAACATTTAATTATTTTTTCCCCTCTTTCAATGGTTATTAAAATTCCTTGACTACCTATCTTAATATGCAGTTTAGGAGCTCTCTAGACGATTAAGCATGCTTGTCAAGCATCGCGTGGCGGGCTGAAAGGGGATCGTAAACCGCAGGAAATATGCAAATATTTTTTTTAATATTTACCAATAATGCCTAATTTTGTAGTTTTATACAAGGGAGTCACGTCATTCGTCAATTAATTACGTCTAATTAACGTGACTCACTGGTATAATCTACAACATTAAGCATTTTTGGTAAATATTTAAAAAATATATTTGCATATTTCCTGCGACTTACGATCCCTTTCCAGCTCGCGACGCAATCCTTGACAAGCATGTTTGATCGTCTATAGAGCCACTTAGGATGGGTATTTTTTACATATTTTTCGGACTGACAGACTAAAATACTCGTTTACAAATATATGACTTAGTTTGTAGATTCATTACATCGCTAAAAAACTATTCTGCGCCAGGAAACGACGGCATCACAGCAGAAATACTGAAAATGTCAATTGATTACATTGCAGAACCTATTTGCCATCTTATCAATACTAGCTTTGAAAACGGAGTTTTTCCTCAATGGCTGAAGTTTGCAAAGGTTAGACCACTACACAAGGGTGGAGACGAAAATGACATTGGTAATTACCGTCCCATATCGCTCCTTAACATCTTGTCAAAAGTAATAGAAAAAATTGCCAAAAAGCGTTTAATCTCGCACCTAGAGAATGAGAGTCTTCTATCCAGCAACCAATTTGGGTTTAGAAGCGGTTTAGGAACTAATGAAGCATTACTTACTTTCACACAATACGTTGTTGAAAACCTCGACAAGGGTAGTAAAGTTTTAGCGACATTTTTAGATTTATCGAAGGCTTTCGACACGGTGTCACATATAATATTAATAAAAAAACTGGAACATTATGGAATAAATGACACAGCATTGCAGTGGTTCCAAAGCTACCTTGAGGGAAGGACGCAAACAACGTCGATACATGATCGACAAAGCGCGCCACTTAATGTATCTTTCGGTGTTCCCCAAGGTAGCGTCTTGGGACCCGTATTGTTCCTAATATACATAAATGATTTATGTGATCTACCAATAAAAGGAAAAATAGTGGCGTTCGCGGATGACACCGTGTTACTTACGTCTGCTAACAATTGGGAAGATGCATACCGCAAAGCTCAATCGAACCTAAATCTGACGAAGCAGTGGCTCGACAACCATATTCTCACTTTAAATATTTCTAAGACTAAAGTTATACAATTTCACATCAAGGCAACAATAAATAATTCAGAAACCGAAAACCAACTAGCAATGCACTCAACTTTTTGCTCTAGATCTGACGTCTGCAATTGTCAAACCATTGAAAGGACTAGGGAATATAAGTATCTGGGTGTCACTATAGATGCAACATTGACATGGAAGCAACATGTAAGCAACCTAGCCACAAGAACAAGGAAACTCGCCTACGTGTTTAGAGAGCTTCGAAATATTCTACCAAAGCCCCTTCTCAAAACTGTGTATATGGCGTTGTGCCAAAGCCTGTGGTCCTATGGCACAATTGCATGGGGTGGCTGTACCACACAAGTACTCCTTCCTTTGATCAATGCGCAGAAGCTGATTCTAAAGGTCATCAATAAAAAACCCCCTAGATACCCCTCAGCGAAACTCTTTACAGAATATGGAGTACTTGATGTGAGGCAATTATTCATAAAACAATTACTAATTGAGTTTCACAGAATCAAGGATCAGCAGACAAGAAGCCAACAAACTAAAAACACAAGGCAAGCTACTGGGTCGAATTATAATATTCCGATTGTAAAGTCCTCATTTGCCCAAAGGCATTTTTACTTCCTTGCGCCGAGATTTTATAATAATTTAAATGAGAGTTATAAGAATGCAAACAACTTAAATTCATTCAAGATACTTATAAAGAAGTACCTGCTTGAAAGGGGTCCAATGTATGCGGAGTCTCAATTGCTCTCGCTAATAATTTAAGTTGTTTTATTAAATTATATATTACTAACTAATATCAAATCTCGTGTATTATTTGCTATGTATATATATGTGTAGGTATGTATATATATATATTTATGTATGTGTGTATGTATGCGTATGTATATATGTATATATTCTTATGTATCATGCAATACAACTTAAGTTCAGAATATCAAAAGAGTCAGCTCGTCGATACAATTAAACAAAAATCAGCATCCCTAGATACGGGTCTCTGACCTAGTTAGGAATGCGGATAAACATTTTCACCATAGGATGTGCTCAATCTCTCCCAACTCAACCATATTATGTAAATGGTGTTTATATGACATATTATATGAAGTTATTGTAAATTAATAAAAAAAAAATAAAAATAAAAATAAAATAATTAACTTGTTCCTAGACTGTTTATTATTATTAGTTAATGTTTAATATTATTTGACGCCTAGAATATTTTCAAAATTATATAGTTTAAAGTATGCTCAAGCCACTGTTTACTTGGTACGCTTGCCTTAGTACGGGCCTAGGCCAACTAGGCAAGGTTGATATGAAAAAAATGTGGTCTGCGGTGCTCTTTATTTTGCCACTATTTACCATTAAGCCTCTAGTGTTAATGCTGTAATGTACCGCAGTTTGACAAAACGTGGTTTTCTTTAAATAAATAAATAAATAAAAATGAATTTGGTAGGTACATTTCTAGTTAGAAACCGCATCTCGATTTCCGAGACTATCCGCGACAATTGCGTCTCATTGTCCTTAGTGAAAGAGTACACGCGCCCCCCCCCCCTTTTAAACCCCTCAAATTCCCCTCCCTCCTCCCTCCTTACTCGCTGCCTCCCGGCAATTCTTTTACCGTCCCTCCCCCCTTCCCTCTTCGCGTTTCCTCCACACGACCTAGCGTCATCCTCACTTTTCTCAAGGAAAAAGAGGCGATACGTCGAGATTTAGGAGTGGAATGTACACTGAGAAAAATATAACGATGTAATAAACGGATATACCTACGCATGTTTCAACAAGGATAACGTATATAGCTCGGACTGTGGTTCATTCGTATGAATTAAAATTATGCGTAACGGCGTTGACGTAACGATAATTACTGTGTCGTAATGTTAAAATATAATATATCATTACGTCGCCACCTTGGAATCTTGCTTCTAACATGACAGCGTGTAGTAGTATGATTACAGTTATAGTCGGACACATGAATCATGTTGAAAACTACAGTATACTGTTATTTCCACTATCCGTATTAACCGTACAAAAAAAGTTAATGCATATAGGTAATCGAGTAATGAAGTTTCAACAAAATTCCATATAATTCAACAAAATGTAATGAAATTGAAACATTTTTATTCTGTAAAAAACCGTAATAACAACATGATAATGTAGTAGTAGTAGAGTAAACGGAGTGGGGGGCTTGTTTCCAGCCCTCGATGTCACCTGGATCTATAAGATCTTTTGTAACTACCCACTTTGGGGTTGGGCCAGTGGTCAAACGACACAAATGATATTTAAAGTCCGCCATACATTGATTAAACAGTAAGGCCCTTAAAAGCGGCGACGCTTGCGATGAGTGGATCGCTTGGACGCGTTCGCAATTTGGTTTTTAAATGGAATTCAAATTTTCATTGCGTTGCCTCGCATATTTTCGCTACTGCTCATTGACTTTATTTATGAAATAATTATTCAGCTGAAATAGGTCCCTGGCTGTTTGCCGGGAAAGTCTTTTGGTGACACAATCGATTTAAAAAAAAATTAGAATGCATGTTTCTTTAAACAAAGCTGTTAATAAAAAAATGGGACCTCCTTATCAATCCTAGCAATATTAAAAACAAAACTAGGCTTTCTTGCAATAGATTAGACTCAAACCGACTGTACCGCTAAATCCGGGTCCTCTCAGAGGCCCCCCCTCGCCCCCTGTCCCCCCACACGCAGCCCGACGTCCCCCTCATATCAATTTTACGTACGTTTTTAACGTCTTTTTTCAACACCTTCGCTGCCGCCCCTTCCCCCTTAGTCACGTCGCCCACTAGCCTGACGCTCGCGCTCCCCCTCCTCTTCCTCCTCCCCCTCCCTCCCGGGAGGCTTGGTGTTAGTGTTACGATGCTATATCGATTAAGTTGCCGTCATCGATTTGACTTTCAAGCCGAGTCGCGGTCCTCCTCGAGTCGACTCGCCGCGAATTACACTACACGTCCACGTTGTGTAGGTTTGCGTGTTATGTTTGCACACGTACGATATACTGATAGCTATTGGAACTCGCCACATCCATTAAGGAGGGGTACCACTCGAAACATCATTATGGTATAATTAAAATAATAGTGTGATAATGTACTAAATTTTGGCAACAAGGATTTTACTACGAAACGCAACGTGTACCTAGATTTTATTTTATTTTATTTAAGAATTAATTACTATAAAACATTGATTTGCTTTAAAAAAATAACAGGAATTGGATGGCAAAACCTTAATCTTTTGCTTATTTGTTTCTGTCACCCAACTGGGACTAGCCCGTTCTAGGGTGGACAGGACTCTAATATTACAATCAAGTTTGCTTGATTGCTTGATTGTTTACAAATGTACAAGTTTTAGTAAAAAACTAATAACACTAAATTGCCCTAAAATGTGGTCTTCAAAATTAAAAAATAAATAAAATAATAATATTAATAAAAAAAATATTTAAAGATAATATAATAAATAAAATGCAATTCCATTATATAATCGGCAATAAATATAATATAAAATTCGATTAAATAATTTAGATAAAGTTATATGTGAGAAAAGAAAGAAACAGTCAATAATATTTAATATATGTTTAGTAATATAAGGTTTATTATAAAAATACTTAGTCAAAAAGTACAATTCATTGTCAAAATAGTATACATATAACCACAGGTCAAATAATTTTTGGTAGTTAGTTCAAGGTTAAAATATACCTACTCAACATACTAATATGTTAATAAATTGTGCACCTAAGTATTATTAAACTATTCTTTCTAACATTTGATGTATGGTTAGTCTGTCATGATTTGACAACTGGATGGCGGCCAAAGTTGGAAATATTGATTAATCTTCTCTTATGTTCAGTATCCTTATAGTTGACGTTCTAACCGTGACGTGACGTTCTAAACGAACGTGACGTTCTAAACGTTGACGTCGGAAAAAGTGCAGTCTGAAATTTAAAAGCTCTGCTAGGAATCACGACTCCGACTGTACCCAGCGAAAACAAGCTCCGGCAGAGTTATACCTGTTGATTCAACTCCAAACATAATATAAATACACAACGAAAACAGGTTGCGTATTGGAGAAATGTACAAACAAATTGCAAATCAGCAAGCAGTCAAATTTAGATTTTTTGGGTTTATGATTACCTGCTACATCTGCTTGCCTGGTTAAGATTCTTTGTCTAAAGACAGTCTATAGATTTAAAATCTCTTTTATTAATAAATATTTTATGTTAGAATGGATAAAAACTACTACTAATAATAATAAATGCATTATTTGCACTTGAAACATACCTAATATACAAAAAGGCGAGCTTATTGCCACATAGCAATAACTTAGAGCTAGAACTAAAACTAAGCTAATAGTGCAGTAGTACATGCGAGCGTTGTAGAAATAAATATTATTAAATAAATAAATTTGTCTGCATAAAATACAAATTACTATATTAAAACTAAGAATGCCCTAGGAGAGGAAGTTGGAAAGAAAGGAACTGGTTACTTCTTAAAAAATGGTATAATTTTTTTTTCTTACCAACAAGGCATAGGCCTTTTTGAGGAAGCCGCCTTGTTGCCTATTGGCACCAACTTCTATGTGGGCATTTGTACATAGCATCACGCAGTCAAACAGTCAGGCGGTCACCCATCCCAGTATTGACCGCGCCCGCCGCTGCTTAACTTCATTACATTAAATTACATTTTCGTCGTGTCCAATTGACGGCCAAAGACCGCTCTTGGAGGTGTCAAAATAATTGGGTTAGGTAGTAAGTTTCGTTACTACTCTTGACTGAACATACATAGGTAGTCAAGAATTAACTACTAGATTGTCAAACTATAAATACAAATAATCAAAATAGAAGCCTAATATTTGAAGTAGTTAGTAATTCGAAAAGATACGTAGTAAAATTATTCATCGTAATATTCAAATTGTCAGTAAAATGGTAAATAATCAAAATAAATCTAGGATATGCATTTTAAACTAAAAGTAGGTACAGATGTAAGACCATATAAAATAATCAGACAATAAAGCTCTACTTTTTAAAGTAATTTAAATGGGCACAAAATTTGAAAAATCATGGCCCTCAAATTCGGCCAGATTATAGAAAGGGAGGCCTATCAGCATCTCCTTGATGTTTCTTTTTAATTTTATGTCCTCCAGCTGTTTAAATTTTGTAGGGAGTAGATTATAGAATTTAATGCTAAGGTACAAGTAGCTTTTCTGTACTTTTGCCGGTCGTATTCGGGGTACGCATAAAAGGGAGCTACCGCGGGTATGATGCAAGTGAATGTCTGCATTAATTGCAGTTTCTGCGAGGTGCAACGAGGATGAACTGGTGTCAACGGGGCTACGGACGCTACGGAGATCACGATTCTAACGAAAGTGAGTTTCGTATATTTGCTGTGAGATCGTTCCAGAGTCTTGCACCATGAACACTTAAAATGTTTACTGAATGTGGACTACTCTTGTGTTTTATACACGAACTATGCAACTTATGATGTATGCAGAAAGACGAGTTTTTTAATGAGTAAATGTAGTGTCGTTCTCTGCAGCGGACATGAGAAATGACCATTATCAATTAGAGTAACAGCTTAATCCTCAATTGCAGGGCCATATGGCATCAGCTACCCAGCCGGGTGGAGCCCCCACCCCCACGACCACCATGCCGGGCAAGAGGCGCGCACCCCGTCGTCCCCCGAAGGGGTATAACCTCCTTAAAACCGACCCCCGACCCCCGCGTCCTTCGTCGGTCCACCCACGTTCGTTTCGAACGGATCCCGGCCATTTTTAAGGTTTTCAAGTCTCACGTTGCAATACAGTGGCGTGCGCTGAGCCATTCATGCACAACAATCGGCACAGGAGATAAATGCGAACAGTAGCTATTTTCATATGAAAAACAAGTAATTAAATTAAAATGAATAAAAACCCGATGGCTGTTACAAAAAGTGAACTACTGTAATCACATTACATAAATAATTTAATTTACAAATAATAGTTTTTTAACCTAAAAAGATTTTTAAAAATATAATGGAAGTATCTCAGTACTATTTAAATATTATAAAATAATCCCTATTTCAACGCTTATGAAGAGTTACAATCAAATCAATTTTAGGGGGTACGAAGTTCACCGGGTCATCTAGTTTAAAATATATTCGTTATCTAATCATCACGAATTGAATGATGCTCCTTGCGTTTATATAATAATGAATGGCATATTCGATTGCTCTGACCTGGTGGTTGTCACCAATATTAATGCGCCAATGAGAACAACGCGCCAATTAAACCTTTTTCGATTGCCACGATTTACAACGAATGCATCCAGAAATCGATAACTCACACGCTGCTGTGAGCTTCATAATACATATTTAAAGTGGCATGATACATGAGGACGACCATATCTGAAGAATTATAGTTTTATGATTTTTTTGGGAAAAATAAGCAGTAATTTAAAAAAAAATCTAAGCGAATCCTTCGATTAGGAACCAATTTACAATTTGGACTTCAAAAAAAGTTGCTCATTGCCTTGGACATTAGGGCTTTAAACTGGTTTCGAAAATTTTCATGCGCGATTACTCCTACAATATATGCGGTGAGTGTATTTTATTTCAATTTCATTATTTTGTCTGGTTAATTAATGTCCAGGGTAGACAGTCTACCCTGGACAACGGCGGCTGCAACATCACCGAAACGTCGGGTGCTACAATTTCACGCGGTAAATTCGTTTTCTATCCTATTTATAATACTGTATTTATATTAAATTAACTTATCTATTAAAAATAGTCAGTAAAAAGATTAAAGAAAAATACCAAGGAAGCATCTCAGTACTGTTTAAATATTGTAAAATACTCATGCATGCTTTACTCGTCGAACAATTCTTTCGGAAAGATATACAAATAGAAATAACCCGCGAAAAGGGACCGTAACCTCGAAGTGTATCAAATAAAAAAATACGTATAATTAAAACCATGAATACATAATAATTATTTATTTATTTATTTATTTGCAGCTGTTATAAAAAACATATACAAAAAAACAAGAACACACAGATTAAAAATTAAAACTATAAATAGACAAAGACTATGAAATAAAGCTACAAACGCTGCAAATTAGGGGTATCCTCAGGATATCTCTTATCCTGGTTTTCAGGACACACCTATTAATTATTGATACATAGGTATATGATTTTTAAAATAAAATAACCAAATCAAATAAATCTTAAAACAAAAAATCCAAATAATCATAATCAAATAAATACACAAATCGAAATAATCAAAATCAAGATGTTATAATATGGCAGACGCAGGACAGAATATCTGTTTCCTGGACTAATATATAACATGTTTATCGAAATGAAACATTGAGACCTCAGAGAAATATCCGAAATGGGCGGACACACGAAAAAATAGGCGGAGTCAATTTTGTAGGGTTTGACCAATAAAAAATCCAACGTTGACGAAGCGTCAAGCCCAGATTTCACGTCCGCTAGCGCCGGAAACCAGACGCATACTAAACGGTCAATCGCAGCGCTAGCACAGAATAACTATCTTTACGCAGTGGTGGTATAAGGGTGTTAATGGCAAAGCATATTTAGCGTAACTTTCAGAGCGCTCTCACGTTATAATTAATTGTATTTAATTTAGGGCCTCAATAAAAAATGTGGTTAAGTGCTGCCCTAGAAAATTAACCAGTCAATATAATGAAACTATAATAATACACACTCACCTTTTACATTGTAGGAGTAAACGCGCCTGAAAGTTTTTGAAATCAGTTTAAAGCCTTAATGTCCAAGGCAATGAGCAACTTTTTTGAGTCCAAATTTTAAATTGGTTACTTATCGAGGGATTCACTTAGAAACTTATTTAAATTAATGCTAATATTTCTCAAAAAACTCCGTAAACTAAAATTCCTCAGATATGGTGGTTCCAAGGTATCATGTCGCCTTAAATGAAAAAAAAATTATATTTAAATTAAAAAATTATTTCTTATCAAAATTATAAACTTAAAACAAAAACAATAAATTAGAAACGAAACATTAAAATAAGGAGCAACCTGTAGGTACATGTACGTGATTTGGCTAACCATGATAGTAACAGGTGCGGCCAATAAGTAACTCACTGCTCAAAACAGCTTACAATAGCAGTGTAAATTGGGGGTGGGGGTAGAACTAAAATATTATTATCTATGTGATTTAATGAATTTAAATCACATAGATATTATTATCTATGTGATTTAGTGATTTAATGAATTTGGTGGTAATTTAATTGACTGTAAACTCAATACTTACTCTAAGTGTAGAGGATTTATTTTATATCACAGTCAAACTAGACCTGGTTTTAGTTATATATCTAATGTATTTATTCTGTATAGTTTTTTTTGTATGACCAAATAAATAATTAAAAAAAACAAACGAGGTGCAGGAAAAAGTTTATCTATCTTTTGAGTAGTATTATCTTACGGGCGGCCGGATTTTTATATAATATCACGTGGAAGTACTCAGACGGTCACCCATCCAGGCACCGACCAAGCCCGACGCTGCTTAAATTTACTGATCTGACGGGAACCATCGTTTCAAGCTACTTAGATTTCTTTAAGTTTTTCTCCGCCACTGCGTTTCTTTAATTTTTCGCTGCATTGCATTTTTGTTTTTCGCCTTTGGCCGCCACCCCCCACTGTACCCCCCTCGCCCTGCCCCCGATCCTCCACCCTCCAGCCCCATCGCCACCGGGGCCAACGCGCCTCTCTCTTCACTCCCGCACTATGCCCCCCTCTCTTTCTATTTTCTATACTATACTTAACCGGAACAGACGCCGACGAAGCGAGTGAAAATCTTTAATGCCCCAATCTTTAACCGAAAGTTTTATATAGTATAGCTCCTGAAACAGAACTGTTTTGAAAGGGTTTTCTTGTGACCTAGATACCCAATTTGTGGATTATGTAGCTGTGTCAGTTCTCTCTGTGATCCGCTGTACTGACTGGATGGTTGGCTTCGGTTGTATTGAATCAACGCTCTTATCGCGTCTTCTAGTGCTCTTTATATGCAAGTTCGTCATCCTTTTACACGACTGCCCAACAAAAGGGAGTGTAATGTGTTTAGGGTTCATGTATGTAAGTTTTCCGTTTCTTTATTCTCCCGTGACTTCTAATTGATTATGAATCATATTACACAAAAGGGAGTGTAACATGATTCGGCCATATTATAGAATTTTAATTAATTGGATTTGGAAGGTTGATTAGGATCAATAAACGCTTATGAAGAGTTACAATCAAATCAATTTTAGGTGGTACGAAGTTCACCGGGTCATCTAGTTTAAAATATATTCGTTATCTAATCGTCACGAATTGAATGATGCTCTTTGCGGTTATATAATAATGAATAGCATATTCGATTGCTCTGACCTGGTGGTCGACACCAATATTAATGCCCCAATGAGAACAACGCGCCAATTTAACCTTTTTCGATTGCCACGATTTACAACGAATGCATCCAGAAATCGATAACTCACACGCTGCTGTGAGCTTCATAATACATATTTAAAGTGGCATAATACATGAGGACGACCATATCTGAAGAATTATAGTTTTATGATTTGAACGGAGCCTCTAATGATAAAATGTAATGTACTGTAGTTTTAAAAAATGCGCATTTCTTTAAATAAAGAAATAAATAAAATAAATAAAAAAATAAATACATTATATTGGACATTCTAGATACCCAACCCTCACACTAGCGCTAAGACTATCCCTGTCAGCCGCGCGACCCCAAACGTCCACTTCATACGCGAGGAGTGAATGTTCTTATGCGAACTATGCATACGTCAGCGCCTCCTCGTCCAAACACAAAACACCGCAACTTTCTTAATTGCTTATTTGTTCGATGAAAATCCCATTAATAGCAACCCCGCTACAATACAACGCCGTTTTCAAATTATAAACAAGAGGGAATAAAAAAATAACAAGAGTAATGTCAAAGGCAAGCCGCGTCTGGGGTGATAGGGGTAGTTGGTGGGTGAGGGGGGGGGGGGGTGATGGGGTGGTAGGGGATGAGTGGGATGGCGATACACAGCGCGGAAAAAAGGAGCAGACACCAGCTCTCTTTTGTCGGAAGGAGAAAATGTTATAAGACCCGCGTAGAGGGGGTAGAATAGGGGGTAGAAGGAGGAGGGTGGGGTGAAACTATATAGGGGGATTGGTGAAAGGGGATGTAGGAGGAGACGAGGCTGAAGTATGTCGAGTAGAGTGTAATCTGATATTCATTATCATCTATTGAACAGTTATTTTAAAAGATTAAAGGAAAAGTGGCCGAGGTGTTCGATATTCATATTGTTCATATTCATATTCATTTTATTAGTATACTGGTATACAAGTCAGATACAGGTTAGCAAACATCCATACATATTAGCAAACAAACATTTTTTAATGTAAAGAAAAAATAAAAATAAACAAAAAAAACCAAAAAAAAATACAAGAATAATATAAAAAGAGGAAATACAAAACAAAATGCACAGAGATCAATAAACACTTTAGACACCAAAGCATTTTAGACTTCACTCGAGTAATATTGCTCCAGTGAGTAAAACGCCTCATCTGTGAGGTACCTCTTAAGGCGTCTCTTTTAAAAGCATATCAAGAGATCGCACCTGCCTAATGTGCTCGCTGAGTTTGTTGCAAACCGCTGGGCCGGCGATATAGGCTAGCCTCTCTGACTTGGATAATGCATGACTTACCGAACGTAGCAGGCTACGGGATACTATACCTAATTAGTAAAGTAAAGCTATTAGATTATAGAGAGGATACTATTTTATAATCAAGAATTGAAAATACCAAACAAGCAAACAAGCATGCGAGAGAGAAAGCGAATACAGTCAAATGAGCTTTGTTCGATATTTATTATACAGTACCTACAAATATAGGTACCTACAGTAAACCTCGATAAAATGAACTTGAAGGAGATATATAAAAATTCGGCATTTTTAACATCGAGGTTCCCTAAATCGAGTCTTATAGGTCTACAAAATAAAAACGCACCAAAATAAAACACAGAATTTTATTTAGTATTATTGTACATACATACATGTATTTTGTAATACATACTGTATTTGACTAAATATAATATTTATAGTAGTGTACCAACCAAAGAAACAAAATATTGAGTAATACACTAAACAGTTAGGTAAACAACATCCTACCGTCAACTGCTGAATTCCAGCGTACTTCTCATTATATAAGCCTCAATTTCTATAATAAATTACCAGAAAACATAAAAAATATTCAAAATTATGACAAATTCAGGAAAGAGACGAAAAAATATTTAATTGAGAAATCCTTATATAACCTTAAAGACTTTTTAATACTATATATATATATATATATATATATATATATATATATATATATATATATATATATATATATATATATATATATATATATATATATATATATATATATATATATATATATATATATATATATATATATATATATATATACTAGCTGCGCCCAGCGGTTTCACCCGCGTGGTGATAGAAAATTGTGATAATGATGATAGAAAACCATACATCTTTATAAATTATAGCCTATGTGTTATTCTGGTGTGTAAGCTATATTATTGTAAAGTTTCATCAAAATCCATTCAGTAGTTTTTGCGTGAAAGAGTAACAAACATCCATACATACATACAAACTTTCGCGTTTATAATATTAGTAGGATATATATATATATATATATATATATATATATATATATATATATATATATATATATATATATATATATATATATATATATAGGTATATATGTATATATATATATATATATATATATATATATATATATATATATATATATATATATATATATATATATATATATATATATATATATATATATATATATATATATATATATATATATTTATTTATTTATATATATATACATATATATATATATATATATAATAGATTATATTATCTGTAAGACAATATATTCTATTTTTGTATAATATTATTTGTGATTTGTATATTCTTTTCTTAATTGTTAAATTACTTTTCTGACTATTATTTCAGTACGTTGATTATAATTATTTTTACTTAATTTGATTATTTAAATTTGAATATTTTTTTTTGATAATTTTTTTAGTATTATTTTTTAATTGATTTTATATTTGTAATTGAAATTTCTGATTTTTATATTTTGATAATTTTATTCGTATTTTTTTCAATGTTAGTTTAATCCTTATTAAATGTAGTTTATGTAGAACTTTTTGGATGCTTTCTATTTTTTCTAGTTTTTGTATATTTTTGTTATTGAATTGCTGGAACTTTATGTTTTCTCTATATTTCTGTTGTTTTTTATTTTTCTAGTTTTTATGTCTTTGTTATTGAATTTTTGAATTTCTATGTTTTTTTTTCAATTATTAGTTTTCTTATAGACTTTTTTATAATTTTATGAGTAATTTGAAATGTAATTTTATTTGTAGAAATACCATTAGATAAGTAATTTCTATACCCAGATCGGCTCTTTGAAAATTAATTATTCTTATTCTTATTTTTATTCTTATTTTATTCTTATTCTACTGGCCTAATATTTTTTTTTTACGGAAAAAAACAATACCTGTGGTCTATTTACACCTGTTGCATCTTATCTCTCACGCCAGTTCTTACGGACATGTCAAGACACGATTCATTTCCTAATGCACTGTCTAACATTCGCTATACTGAAGTTTTTGTAAAATAGAGGTGTTTTTTTTGATGGATCAGAATTTGCTACACAAGATTATTAATGCATTATTTCCGTAATATAGGGCATTATTTCGTAATATTTAGCATTTGACCACACGACCATCTATTCAACCTTAGCTTGACCGAGGTCTGCCAAATATGTGGCGAAGAAGAACCCGAAGACAGCATACACATCGTTGGTCGCTGCCCAGGCCTCGCCGGAAAAAGACACAGTTTACTGGGACGAGCCTTTCTTGAACTCAGCGATCTGCTCAACTTGAAGGTCAGTGATCTGCATGGACTGGTAAGCAGTACCGGGTTACTAGCAGACCACTGACCCAACCACAAAGTGAATAGTTACAAAAGATCTCTTAGATCCAGGTGACATCAAGGGCTGGAAACAAGCCCCCCACTCCGTTTACTACTACTACTACTATTACTACTACTACTAAAGCATTGGAACTTACGATAATATCAGGGAGATTTCAAAATTTCCTTATATCGAGGATAAATTGAGGCTTGTTATATCGAGGTTGTACTGTAATAAGTACAACCTCGGTAGAAAGATGTGTCGAAAGATGTGCCGATAAGTCCTTCCCTAGAGATGAAACTACTAGTCGCAAGTGGGAAAATACGTAAAAAAATACCGAATATATGCGTACCATTATTATTCAATTAAATATGCAAGAGGCGTAGTATTCTACTATTTCAGCATAAACAAAGTAGTAAAATGCAATGTTTTCAATAGGCTAAGTAGACAGAGTAACCAATGTGAGTTGTTGTCATATTTATACTAATACAGACAATATATAGAAAACCTATCCATCTCTAAAAACATTAATATATACCCATAATTTATATAAAATAAAATAAAAAGAGTTTTCACAGATGTTGTTGATCTTAACACTTAAGTGTCAGGATAATGCTATCGTTTGAGACCGGAAGCCTAAATAATACACAAAATGCACTATGGTTAATACGAAAATAACAGTATGCCGTAGTTTCAACATGATTTATGTGTCCGACTATAACCATACGTATACTACTTCATATTGTCATGTTAGAAGCGAGATCCTAAGGTCGCGACGTAATGAAATAATATTATAAAAATACCGGACGGTAACTAACGTCACTCAAAAACCGTTACGCGTCATGTTGATTCATACTTATGTAACCATTTTTGAAACACGTGTATTTCCGTGTATTATAACGTTATATTTTTCTCAGTGTACCCCCTAAAGAAATACCCACGAGTTACTGATTGCATCTAACAGTATGAGTCAGTTTTCGGCGCCAGTACTGAAGCCTATAACCGACGCAATATAAATCTACACTTGGAAAACGTTTTCCTATAGAATCATATTATATTTCAGCGCACAGGAAAGAAAAAGAAAAAGTGCTACGAGTGGCGAAAACGAATAACTGGACTAATATTACAATTGCATAGAGGAGTCGTGTAATAATGCACCAATTATGAGCTCGAATGAAAAGAGTGCAGGCATAGGTCAGTGCCCCCCGACGACTCACATGATACGTCAGTGTCAGATTTCCTTGTGCTCGTCGTTGGGCATTGCCATCATTCCGAAGAGAATGGGTTACAGGAAACTGCAGCGATAAAATGCTTTTAACAATGCATCGACATTTTTAAATGAGTATTATGCATATCTGCAGGCAGCTGCAAGGAGACCCTAGGCCAACGATACAGACTTGATTTAAGCGCACATAACACACATAACTATTACTTATGATGGAATCTATATTTATTCTCAGTTAGTCTTTAAGGGAACACGGCAGAAATCCGAAAGCGGTTTCGGCATAAATCCGAAAGATAAATTGCGTAAACATCAACAATACAAGTAGTGACGTAACTAGAAAAAATATGCCTCGGTGCAAAATTGAACATAATAGACAAAATTTTTACGAAAAAACCTACACCATTTTTTAAATAAGTACAGCAGACATGTCATGGTGATACTTAGAACGGGCTATCATACTTGATTGCGTATACAAAATTTTGTGTCTGTGCTGTTGACCGATGAGAAGGTCCCTCGTTGGGAAGCAACCCTGGGTGTCGCAGTTCTGTCTTGGTGAAACTTAGAACGGGCTATCATAACTGAATAAGTATATACATTTTCGTGTCTGTGCTGCTGACCGGTAAGGAGTCCCATCTTCGGGAGGCAACCCAGGGTGTAGAATCAGGTCATGCTTACCATTAAATCATGCCTCAGGTCATGCCTCCATCCTCCCGACTGGTCACGGGTTGAATCTATCGCGGAACATTCGCATCTTTTGCAGGCTCTGTATTCAGGATCAGGTAGATTAGAGGTCACTTCAAGAGTGGTTGACGACAGGTCAACTTCCACCTCTGCTGCTTAGGAGACAGTATATTTCCATAGTCCACAGACTCCTTCAGTAATTAGTCAGAGTGCACATCCGATTTGCGTTGCGGAACAGTGTGCTAACTGTCCAGTATCGTCGGGAGGCAATCCCCCAGGGAACCCGATCCACCAACCGTGAGACCTGAGACGCGACAGTCTTACCCAGGGTAGTCTTCCACACGAGGAGGCTACTGATTAGGAGTTAAATCGTGAGTTGGACCGATCCGAGTACGCAATGGATCTTATGGCCCAAGCTCCAAGAAACCGTTCGCTACCAAAAGTACCTACAGAAAAGGTACATATAACTTAGCATTAAATGCTATAATCTATCCGCTACCACTTTCAGGCCTCGGCCCCTCAGCCGATTAAAAAGTTGATGTCCCAAAAATTTTTAGTAAAAAATATTAAAAAAAATGATTTATAACACAGTCTCACCAAAACATTAATTACTGCCAAACCACTGTATCCATAATTAAAATAAAACACATTAACATAATAAAACATAATAAAATAAAACAAATTAAATTTAAATTAAATTAAAACGGGGCCGTCACTCGTGTTGTGGCCGATATCGGTCAATCGAGGCCTGAGGGGTTAACTTCATTCCGATAACTTTCGAATTTCATGCCGATACCTTTAAAACTGATCATGGTAACTGGTAGTCGTACACATACATACGAATAGACGGTAAATTCAATGCATTTTCCTGAAAACACCAACTATAGGCTCATACAAAATGTCCGCTGTTAACGCAAAAACCATCTTGTCATTGTCATATTCATTCCGTTTATAGGCAGTGTACAACGCATGTGAATTTAATTAACTCTCACAATGAGAATAATGACAGCTTATTTGCGAGGACGCAAGACTACCTGTAGAACGCTGAAAGCTGAAAGCCGCGAAGCGTCACGTATGAACAATACACTTCAGCCAAGTTTCAGATGACGCACTAATACTCATTTCAGACCAATGTGAAACTTCATACGCGGGAATATTACCATTTCAGAACACACTCCTATAATTAAAGTAATACTATTAACCCTTTAGGGACCATAATCTTTGCCGTAGAGTATGTACATTTCGATAATACTGTTCGATAATCACGTTCAATCTATTGTTTCTAAAGCTTCCAAAGCTTTAGGTTTTGTTATGAGGAGTGCAGCTTGCTTTCACCGTGCTAAAACTTTCAAGATCCTTTACTGCACTTTTGTCAGAAGCATCTTGGAATATGCATCTCAGGTATGGAACCCTTGTTATGACAAATATATAAACAGAATCGAGCGCATTCAAATGAAGTTCGTGAAATATCTCTGCTTCCGTCTGAAAATCCCATACAGCTCATCTAACTATTTCAATTTATGCAAGAAATTTCATATCCTCCCCTTGATTAAGCGGCGTGAAACCGCGGACTTAACCTTTTTGCTAAAAATTACCTCCAATAATATTAACTGTCCTGACTTACTAAATAAAATTAATCTCCGTGTTCCTTCCAAACTCAATAGATTTAACCCTGCTCTTCATGTTCCTCATGCTGGTACCAACTATAGGCAAAATGCATTTCTGTGGCGAACAAGTGACAATTTCAATGACATGATTAAACGCTTTGACTTTGATCTATTCTGTACGAGTGTTAACTCAGCTAGGCAGCGGCTGAACAGTGAATTTTTTAGCATTAATTGTTGAATAATTTTTGATGCATTCTTAATCGATAGCTTTAATTGAAAGATCACATATGTTTCTACAATTATTTAAACGTGAAAACCTTTAATTGGCTCTCTGCTATGTTACTCCGGCATTGTTAAATTATAATTAGCTGTTGGTTTTCCTGAAAATAAATAAATAAATAAATAAATAATACATACACTGATAAAAATATTGGATTACTTCCTACAATGTCGTTTTGTTATTACGGTATTATACAGAATAATGGATCAATGGTAAGTTTGTTGAATTGCAAGGAATTTTGTTGAAACTCTATTACTCGAGTACCTATATGTTTCACCATGCTCCGTACGGGTAACACGAAAATAACGTAAAATCGAAGACTATCGCGGTTGTTTGACATTATAAATAGGATAGAAACGAATTTACCGCGTGAAATTTGTAGCACCCGACGTTTCGGTGACGTTGCAGCCGCCGTTGTCCAGGGTAGACTAAAAGAGCTGTCAATCCGTTGTCTTGCGGGTAGGCCGCATACCGCTGCCGCCACTGCGTAGGTTATAACAGTAGTGGGGGGTCGGGCTCGGAGCGCGCGAATTTCGAAAATCCGTCTTGCACACAACACTCACTGTATCCTGTCTTACATCCTTGCGTTCGACGTTCGGCGGCGGGAACATTTTAAGAAGAGGATTCCACGTAGAAGAGAGTTGTAACCGTTCGTGGTTCTTCTTATTTCAATGGCTTCCCGGGTCACGCATCTTTAAATAGAGATTTAGCTGGCAGGCCAAGAGCGCCAACTTTCACCGCGTGAAGGTAAACAGTGAAGCCGTTCCGGGTTACGGCATTTGCGAGATTATGGTATTTATTTAATTTGTACTCGTGGTCTTTTGGGATATTTGATTCCCATCGAACAGTTAATTCTAAAATAAGGGCAACCTTCCAAGATAGAGAGTAAAGAGTTATATCCGGACGGAGGGCTGTGCATCCGAGACTTTCAGGGAATTTATACTGCTTAGAGACCGAATCAATTTATAACAAGATTCCATTGTGCGTCAGGGGTCTTGAAGACGTTCAATTTAAGAGCAAGGTCCAGGATATGCTTATTAAGAACCCAATGTATTCTGTTAAGGACTTTGAGAGTATTGATTTTTCTAATCTCCCATAATTATTTATATTACAATCTTTTCTTATTTTATTTTTTTATTTTTATTTTCTAATTTTGATTATTTACATTACTGAATACAATCATTGATTATCATAGATGGATTATAATATAAAAAATTATATTGACCATTATTGCGACATTGTTATTGATTTATTTTTTTTTTTAATATAATCTTAATGTTACTGTTTTATAACCGACTCTTCGTTTTCATATTTTGACTATCTGTAGTATTTAAGCAGCTCCAATTATTTTAAAAAGATCTTATATCTTTATTCGAAATTGAAATATTAATTGTTTTACAATTAAAAAATAATAGTTGATATTTAAAAAAATAATTATATCACATTACCAGTCATTCAACTTGACTATACCAAGAGTAGGGATTCCTACCAACTGGCTTATTTGAAAAAATTAAAAACCTCCAGAATCCTATTTGAAGCTTTCTCAATTATTAAGAAAGGTAATAGTATTATTATTGTATTGAATATTTTTTTCAAATATCTCTTGTATTGAATGTAAAATAACGATCAACCTAATCTTGATACATTCTGCAAATGTAATGCTAAATATGAATAGGCTCGTGAATTATGACTTCTTACCAATTCCTTTCTTATATAAACCAATCCAAAAAAGTTCTTTCAAAAAGTTTTATTCATTGAACGTACCAGATACGGCTTGTCGCATTCGGGAGAGAATATAGCGGCCGTATCACTTGCGTTCCTATGGGTAGGGAGTTTAATTTAGGTAACCCTAATTATATCTTCTTATTAAGGTTTTAATAATGAATAAATTCTTCCCAGAATTTTTAAATGACCCTATTATTCCTGAACGTTCATTAACCCCTCAAGCCCCGATTGGCACAAACTGATTCAGCGTGACGGGCCCGTTTTAACTTTAGTTTAATTTAATTTGTTTTATTTTATTATGTTTTATTATGTTAATATGTTTCATTTTAATTATGAGTACAGTGGTTTGGCAGTAATTATAGTTTTTGGTGAGACAGTGGCATAATTCAATTTTTTTACTAATTTTTACTAAAAAATTTTGGGACATCAAGTTGTCAATCGGCTGAGGGGCCGAGGCCTAAAGGGTTAATGTCCGATATTATAGGGATTATATCCTTTTAGGTTAATAGGCGCTTAAACAAATTTCATTTATGAGCGATATAAAAACACTTCGGAGATGTACTCAAATGTGCTTAAAAACAGGATTTTCTTAACACATTTTAAACAGTACAATACTTGTAGATGCTCAAATAATTTTGCGCGGTAGTGTGAAACCAGGCTATAGGATAATTTCGGGTAGGTGAGAGTGGGTAAGAGGAGGGGGTGATGAAAATCAATACATGTATGGCAAATGCTTCTAAGAATATGCATATGCAAGGACGTTTCTTCAAGCTAACTGCGTGTCGTCTCGCCACTTTAGAGCGACACCACGAGCGATATCTTCGAACCATAACGACTTATGCGAGGCTGTCATTTAATATTAATTCGCTTCCTGTGTATTATGTGCACAGCGATAATTGACTAGGGTAATACACAATGAATTAGCCTATAGTTGAATCAGGTGTAAAAGTATTCCTATATTTCCAATAGAAATAAAACAAGTAAATATATTAAAAAACAATAAAAAACCCGACTGCTGTTGCAAAAAGTGTACTACTGTATTTATAATTGTTTTTATTACGGTTTTTTAAGTAAATATATATGGTTTATGTATTTCTCCATATAGATAAATATGTATTTCCAAAATGGACTCTAACAGGCCTCTTATTTGACACTAAACAAAATATATAAAATTTATGTTAATTTATTAACATTTGGAGATCCGGACATTTATATAACTATTAACTTGATATTTGGATAGTTAAGGTAGGTACTCTATGACACTCGGTATGACATAACAATTATAAAAATACTACATACTGCTAAATCAGTTTGAGCGATTAGAAGTTATGGTGGAATATAAAAACGGAAATATATAAAACTCCATTTTACTAGTTTAATAAAATTAATTTATAACTCGACACTTATTTCAAACATAATAGTATAACACCCCCAATATTTTTAAAATTTTTGAACGAAGTGGAAATCAAAAGATTTTAATTTATTTATAAAATAACACCTATAGAGTAATCTACAAGGATATATATTAAAAGGAATAAAAAACAAGACTGTCGCTATAAAAACTAAACTACTGTATTTATAATTATTTTTAAAACATTTTTTTAAGTTAAATATATGTGGTTTATGTATGTATCCATATATATATATATATATATACATATATAATTTCAGAATATACTCTATCAGACCTTTCATTTGACACTATACACAATATATTTATGTTAAATTATTGACATTTTGAGATTTGGAAATTTAGTCACACATTTACATTTTAACAGTAAAGGTACCCCTTGATACTCGGGATACCATAACGGTTCTAACAATACCACTTACTTCTAAATCGGTTCAAGCGTTTAGAAGTTATAGTGGAATAAAGAAACGGAAAACCCTGAACACATTACACTCCTTTTTGTTGGGCAGTCATATAAAAAGAATAAAAAACAAAGAATATTTAAAGGAAAAAGGTCGCACAATACCTAAAACGATAAAGTACATACCGTACATACGCCGTGTGAGTGTAAACTATATATTACTAAGAATGCTCGAGTTTGTCAGCAGTATCAGTAGCACTTCATTGCTGCTCTGTTTACTGAAGTATGTAATGTGCTAAAGTCAGTTGTCCAACGTGGTGCACCCAGTGACCTTACATCATAATAGACTATCTTTTATGGATCTTCTCTAGAAATAATATATTTTAAACTAGCTGACCCGTGCCGACTTCATTGGGCGGTAAAACTTTTTACTTGTGATGAAATTATGAGTGAGGTTTGGTTAGTACTGAGTGCTAAAAATTATGAGTGTGGTTCGGTTAGTACTGAGTGCTATGATTTATTTCCTGACTGCCAAAAGAAGGATTATATTTTAACTGTATATGTATGTATGTATTTGCATGCCAATTTGACTATATTGCCGTTATTTGTGAGTGTCTTCTTGTGAGTGTCTTATTTGTGAGTGTCTTATCTCTTTAACCATTTATGCAGTAAGAGAGAAATTATATGCAGTAAAAGGGCAAAGTCTTTTATTTTAAACACTTGAGACGATAAATTTACGTATTTTGATAATATTTTATAATTGTTGATAATATGACCAATAAACATGACCTAACGATTTAAATTGTTTTTTTAATATAAAATACTACTTTTTGTTACTTAAACATAAAAGTTAGACATATGCTGTCGCTGACTTTTTTGTAGGCATTATAAAGCTCTACAACTTTTCTCTAGAACTTAATCATATATCTCTCATCGTTAAGGCAGCGTTCGTTAGAAACCTTTTCGTTCGACCCTTTTTTTCCGACTTACTTTGTAAATCCGACTACCACGATAAAGTCTTTTCGGTTTTCGGAATAATATATAGCCTATGACACTCACAAATAACGTGGCTTTCTATTGGTAAAAGAATTTTCAAAATCGGTTCAGTAAATCCAGAGATTACTTCCTACAACGTCACAAACTTTACCTCTTTATAATATTAGTATAGATAAATAATTGGCATTGGGGTTTTCTTGTAATTAGTCATATTTAGGAAGATTCCGAACATCAAAACTCCGTAACGGTTCATAATTGAGGTAAGTTGTAGTAGTCATATTCTATATATATATATATATATATATATATATATATATATATATATATATATATATATATATATATATATATATATATATATATATATATATATATATATATATATATATATATATATATATATATATATATATATATATATATATATATATATATATATATATATATATATATATATATATATATATATATATATATATATATATATATATATATATATATATTTATATATATATATAAATATATATATATATATATATATATATATATATATTATATATATATATATATATATATATATATATATATATATATATATATATATATATTTATATATATATATATATATATATATATATATATATATATATATATATATATATATATATATATATATATATATATATACATATATATATATATATATATATATATATATATATATATATATGTATATATATATATATATGTATATATATATATATATATATATATATATATATATATATATATATATATATATATATATATATATATATATATATATATATATATATATATATATATATATATATATATATATAGATGTTTCCAATGGTAGATAAGTAACTATTATTGTAGAGGTGGGTCCAGTGCCCATACATTTTTGCCCATTGTCCTTTGTTCTTCCCCTGGCGTCTTCAAATAACTTAAAATGATAACGTAAAATGTATAAGTTTATCCAGTGTTATCGATACTTACTATAGTAGATAAAATAATAAAACTGGATTATATATAGGTACATAGGATGTACAGTCTGTTGCCAAGTGAATTCCGGTATCCGGGAAAGGAACGAGACAGCGACGGGGAACAGAGCGAGAGGGAGCATATTCGAAATCTGCAAAGCCACAGGTGGCGTTCGCAAGCAATTCATACCGGAATCGAGGTCATCCACAATAGGGATTTTAAGGGAAATGATCTCCGATCCAGCCCGTGGTATGGATGAGTGTTTCCCAAACTCTGTAGTTAAAGAAATGTGTTTATTTATTTATTATTTAGAATAAAGAGAAATAATAAATAACACCTTTAGGGCTTAAAGATAGTTTGTGCATTCAGTATTCAGTATTCAATTTATTCATTCAGAATATACAATAAAAGCATTATTTATCAATTAAAGCTAATTATCGCATATTAGAATTCGTCAGTTGCTAGTAATATGTTAATATATGCAGATATAAAACTAATTAAGCATAAATATTAATTCGACAATAGCGCTGATAAAGTCTTTACACGGCAGACAAATAAAATTCAAAAAATAGAGCTGAATCCATGTACATGAGTACCTATACTTATAAAATAGATAATTATTATAAGAATATTAATAGTCATCTTAGGCACTCTATACAAAAGAGTGTAATGTATTCAGGGTTCTTGTGTGTAGGTATGTTTTCCGTTTATTTATTCCACTATAACTTCTAAGCACTTGAACCGATTTTGAAGCATGTGGAGTCTTAGACTATTATAAAAGATGATTATTAAACAATAAGAATTAAAACAAGGTAGTTACCTGAAAGTTACATATTAATGTTATTCCCATTTGAAAGAATTGGCATGCTCAAAAAAATCACCCAGCTTATAGAAAGCATGTGTGGATTGCAGCTTTTGTTTAATAAATCTTTTAAACGCCTTTATTACCATCTTTCTTGTGGAGAGTGGTAGCTGGTTAAAGAGCTTATAACTCAAATATCCAAAGGACTTTTGTGTCTGCGTAAGGCGTAGGTACTTTAGGCAGGATAACATCATCACTGTTGCTCCTAACCACACTATACTAGATAGTAGTTTCTCTTAGAAAAAAGATAAAATCAAAGCGGGCGGCGACACGAGTTCTAGGGGCTCGCATAAATATGGCCGCGCAGATATTCAAACGTGCCAATCTTCACCCCCGCGTAACGCTTTCTTACCATACCTATCCCTCTGCTCACTTCCCTCGCATGCCTATCTCCGCAACACCCTACTGCTCGAGAGTGCGGTTACTGCATCTAACTGTATACTAGGTCCTAACTATGCAGAGCTGTTCTAAGAAGAACACTAAAAGAAATTATTATAATATATATAAATTCTAAATCAAAATTTTCCGAATGAAATTAGGTTAAAAATAAAAATTCACTAGACCTTGATTTTACAACTATAAATAAGCAATAATACATAATTATAACCAGTAATACATACCTATATAATAATTATTTAAAAACAGTATATATAAATTTGTGTATAACAACAGAATATAATAATAATAATTTATATTAAAATTGTAATATACATACCTATGTTTTCTCTGTCTCTTCTACCAATATTCATTAGCCATAATGTAAGATGATATTTTTGATGTGTCCTACATATTTCCAATATGTTTTAACTCCTAATATTAGCCTTCTTGGATCACGAAAACTGTATGGACGTTGCCCAAAAGACGGTAGAAGTTTGGGCACTTTAAAGTTTTCCTTAAATTTTAATAAAATTATATTATTAGAAATAATGGAAAAAATGATTGACCAGAGTAACGCCCTTTCGAGTTCACTATCAGAAAAGTCCGTGGAAAATTAAATGTTGTTCCATATAAAAACGTGGGTCTTGAAGGAATGAAGAAAGATAACGCATATATCAATGAGACCTGCCAAACCCTGCCTGAAGAGGTTAGCAATATGGTATATCTGGTTCATCTCTCCTAGATATTCTCTCCCGCTGGTCCATCTCTCCCTGACTTACCATATTTGCATGTATATTTTGGCACTTCGATAGTGCATATAATCCGATGACTAGCTATTACTATTATAAATAATAATGATAAATACATGTATTTTGCATCTTTGCATGTTGTCCGCGACAAGTATTCGTGAATAAATTGAATTGAAATAGCATTAGCACCAGTCAATTAAATATATCCTTTCGATTCGATTGCGAACAAAGAGCTATAATTCGCAGTGATCTGCGACCCGGCCGAATACCAGGTCAAGGCTACCAACAGCCAAACCACTAGCGAAATCGTGCATTTGTCTAGAGATGTACTTAGCAGCGTAGTGATTGGATTTCTCGCGTGACTGATGGATAACGGTTGGGCTTGTTCGCGACTATCTCGTTTGCGTCAAGGTTCAATATAGTTTATAGGGCTAAGAGCCTTCTGTGTCGAGCGATCTTGGTATCTAACAATTCCGTGCAGTAGGGCGGTGTCGACTACAGCGGACGAGCCCGTAATCCCAGGCTGGTATAACGATATACGATCGTTCTTTCAGCCGTGGGTTAAACATAGAAGACTTAGAGATAAGACAATCTACTGTCTAGCTCCGACAACTAGCTGGTTAGAGACCAACGCCTTACGGTGAGACGCCGAGAAAGGTACCCATCGTGCAGCCTTGCCCCCTAACTACCAGTTTTGGTAGGTTATCTCCATCTAGAGTTAACCCTTAGGATACCTGGGCGTCCATAGTGCCACATGGGGTCGGGTGGCCCAAGGTCATTTCAACAGTGTCATGACAACAGGTCAACATACAACCCCCTGCTTAGGAGACAGTATATTTTCATAGTCTCCAGACTCGTTCAGCAATTAGTCAGAGTGCACAATCGACTGGCATCGCCGAACTGTGCGCAAACCATCCAGTAGCGCCGGGATGCGATCTCCTTAGGATAAAACGGTCCACCAGCTTTAAAGGCCTGAGACGCGGGAGTCTTACCCTGGGTAGCGCTCTGCACGATGATGCTTCTGAATAGGAGCTGAATCGTGAGTTGAGCCGATCCGTGAACAAAATGTATCTTGTGGGCAAAGCTGACCGAACCAAACGAAACCGTTCGCTACCAACAATTCAGTGCAGCTTGGGACCTGTTGGGTCGGTTCAACTCGCAGTTTAACTAAGAAGAGACCTTAGATACGGCTACCGGATGGGAATCCGTGTATTCATGCGTTAAACAAATGTCTTTTATTAGATTTTTTAATTCTGTTATGTCTAATCGAATTTACTTTAGTGTCTTTCTGATGTAATCGAGACGTAGCATACAGATTTAAGTGTAATAGATATTAGTCTAGCATTTTCCGTTTCACCATTGTGACTGTACCCTCAATGCAATGAAATTGTTCTTTATGTTATCTTAAAATAGGACACATAACAAAATAAAAATAAACATTTTCGAAAAAGAAAAAAAAAACCAAAGAATTAATTGCCAATTTAAAATAAAAGCAATTGTAATAAATTTTGACAACAAAAGAATATAAATAATAAAATTTGTATTTTTTTATGAAGCAGATTTGAAGACAATTATGTGAATTTTATCACCATACTAGATTTTATGACTGTTCTAGTACGAACTAGTACGTAACCTTACTAGTAGATACGTAAAATATAGTGATTTCAATTTTATTTATTTATTTTTACATTCATTCAGTTTGTTTATTCTTTTCTTGAAACTAAGAAGATTTATTCAATTTATTAACTAACTGACCGCCAAAAATGTAAGATTTTAAAGAAATAAATAAATTGACCAATAAATTAAATATGTTAAAAATATTTTTTATTGAACATATTTACCTAATTAATTAAGCTTATATATAGCAATTAGAAATATATAACTAATAGCAGCCTTTTATTTTAAACATGTTTATTAAGTTCTAGCTGACCCGTGCCCACTTCGTTGGGCGGTAAACATTTTTGCTTGTCATGAAATTATGAGTGTGGTTCGGTTAGTACTGAGTCCTATGATTTATTTCGCGGTTTCATACCTATGTCGTATTATCTCTTTAACCATGTATGCAGTACAAGGGAAATTATATTCAGTAAAAGGTAAAAGTCTTTTGTTTTAAACACTTAAGTCGATAAATTTACTTATTTTGATAAGAATTCATAATTGTTGATAATGTGACTATGTGAGATAATAATTTAAAATATTTTTTTTAATATAAAAACTACTTTTTGTGACTTAAATATAAAATTTATACATATGCTGTCGTTGACTTTTTTGTAGGCATTACCAAGGTCTACAACTTTTCTATAGAACTCAATCATATATCTCTCATCGTTAAAGCAGCGTTTCTTAAGAAACGTTTCATTCGACCCTTTTTTCTCCGACTGCCACGAAAAAGTCTTTTCATTTTTTGGATTAATATATAGCCAAAGACACTCACAAATAACGTGGCTTTCTATTGGTAAAAAAAAATTCAACATCGGTTTAGTAGATCCAGAGATTACTGCCTACAACCTCACAAACTCACAAACTTTACCTCTTTATAATATTAGTATAGATAATCATATCAATTTGTAATAAATAAGTATAGTCAAATCTCGTCCTAATTAGTTTTATTTTAATATAAAATTGCATTATAATATTACAGACAATTTATCAATTTAAAAAAAAGGTATTAAAATGTATTGAGTGAGGTATTGTATCTACAATCACAGCGTTTTCACAGCGCCGATGGCTGCTGGAGTCTGTATTGGACTAATTCTACCTCCGCTTGGTAGAAACTCATGTCGTTGTAGCAATAGTACTCTGGAACTTTATATTTGCAGCATTTCCCTGTTCCGACGTTCGGACCCACCGTTCCAACCATTTTTAAGACCTTTTCACTTAATCCTGGCTCTTTTAATTTTTCTGAGAACGATTCACCGCATATATTGCATTGGGAGAACGCTCTGAGGAATTTCGTTGTGATATTTCGTAACATATTAATTAAAGACAATTTAAAATGTCATCTGAAGATTAATTATGACTGTTCATCTTTTAAAATACAGACAATAAGAGCACTATATAACTGGAATTTTGGTTACGTAGATTATTTTGGCATCGAATTCGAAATTTCGAATATTGAGAATGTTCGTTTCCGAGCAACAAAACCAAAAATTGAACGATTCGAATGGAACCGTGCGCAAAGTCCCGTGATTTCAGATTTCGATGCCAGTGCCACCTGGTGACAAAAAATAGGAACTATCATCGGTGAGCAGCCTTAAAAGGTCGAAGTTTTTGCGATTTTAGGCATGCAGGACGTTTTTTATTGCGTATTTATTTACTTCGGCATCTTTATCTGTTAAATCGCAACGTTTCCTCTACACTGAGAAAAATATTATAGTGTAATACACGGATATAATGATAATAATAATAATAAAAAACTCTTTATTTTTAAGAACAGGCGAGCTTATTGCCTGCAGGCAATATTTTAGAGCTAACCTATACTATTGTAAAAACATTATTTGCGAGTAGCTACATAACATAACCTATATAAAGAGTATGTGACAAATAAAATAAAAGAGGATAGAAAGAAATACATACTTTACTCTTTGTGGGCACAGATTTGCCACATCAAAATAATCTAACACCTATAAAGACGCCAAAGTTTTAAAAGGAGGGGAATGGGAGGGGAAGGGGAATTTATCTGGAAGATTTCAAATGCTCTCTGAGTCTGTTTTTAAAAGTTGTTATGCTTGGCGCAGTTCTCACATTTTTCGGCAAAGCATTCCAAATACGGGCTCCATGCACGGTGAAAGAGAATGAGAAGAAGTCACTGCTGTGACTAGGGATAGAGAGTAGCAGGTTGTCCTTTGATCTCAGAGGGCGTTCATGAGCCGATAGTGCTGTTAATCTGTCGGTAAGTTAATTGGGAGCGTCGCCATCCAAGATCTTGAAAAGCATACAGAGAACTCGCATGTCTTATATCTCCCGGATCGACAGCCAGTGAAGCTTCTCTCTGTACTCCGTGATGTGGTCAAATTTTCTGAGGCCATGGATATACCGAATGCAAACATTTTGGAGACGCTCAACTTTGGTGGATAACTCCTCTGTTAGGTCGAGAAATGCGACATCTCCATATTCGCATATACGCATGTTTCAACAAGGATTACTGATATACGCATGTTTGCATGCGTGCGGATTACAGATGATTGCATGCGTGCGCGACCTATACCTATTACTGTCTAGTAGCGCCGGGCGAGTGATGTCACAGCACTAATATTTGGTAGCGAATGGTTTCGTGCAGCTTGGGCCATAAGATCTCGAATCAGCTCAACTCACGATTCAGCTCCTATTCAGAATCCTCCTCTTGCGGAAGGCTACCCCGGGTAAGACTCTCGCGTCCCAGGCGTCATAGCTGGTGAACCGGTTTCTCCTGGCGGGATTGCCTCCCGGCGCTACTGGACGGTTTGTGTACCGTTCGGCGACGTCAATCGGTTGTGCATTCTGACTAATTGCTGAAGGAGTCTGGAGATTATGGAAATATACTGTATCCTAAGCAGCGGGGGTGGATGTTGACCTGCTGTCATGCCACTCTTGATATGACCTTGAACCACCCGATCCCGTTTGGCACTACGGACAAAGGAAGCCCCCAGGTCTGCGATAAATTCAAATTGAATTACCCCTGTAATTCAGCAGGTAGAGGCCGCTTAAGATACTTCGGACCCGTAACCAGTCGGGAGGGCGGAGGTATCCTAAAGGTTAACTCCAGAAGGAGATATCCTACCAAAACTCGTAGTTAGGGGGCGAGGCTGCCCGCTGGCTACCTTTCCCGGTGCCTCTCCGTATGGCGTTGGCCTCTAACGGTCTTCTTGGCGGAGCTAGACAGTAGATTGTCTTGTCTCTAAGTCTTCTACGTTCATCCCACAGCTGAAACAACGATCACATATCGTTATACCAGCCTGGGGTGACGGGTTCGGCCGTTGTAGTCGAGACCGCCCTACTGTCAGTTGCATTTTTTTTTAATAGAAGCGTGTTATTTTAAAGTAGATGTGGTAAAATGATATTCAATTCAATTCAATTCTTTATTGAGAAATCACACAGTATTACAGTAATAATATTTTTTAAATTTATGCAGATTTACAACAAATAAAACCGGTTACGGATTTCAATAAAGTTACATAAATTACGTTTTTTTTTAAACTACTTAATAAAACTAATGTACCTTTAAATTTAGAACTACATTAGTGTATAGTATGCAGGGTGTGTGTGTATGTATTTGTGGGAGTGTGTTGAGCATGTAAGTGTGGAGTGTGAGCGTGTATGATATTAGTAATGGCTTATATAAAATATAATAATAATAATAATCAATAAAAATAGCTAAAAACGAATAGTCAGCTTATTGTATCGGTTAGGGTTTGATTTACGGAGTATTTGTAAGTGATATATTTTATATACATATTATCTTATTTACTGGCAACACCCTCAACTCCCCACCAGTGTTAAACGGAGAAAGCACGCAGAAGAGTGTAAAGAAAGGACATTTCCTCGCATTGCAGCTGGGCACAAGTGGCAAGGTCGTGAAGGTCGCGCATGCGCATGCGTGTCATCGCCCACTAACAATACACACCACTTTTACTCCAAGGCGTAGGTACTAGAAATCCATGAACACGCGCCGCCATCTATACCACTCAGCATCAGCTTTATCGCCGGGGCACTCTTGCGCAAGCGCAAATCAGTGATCTATGCTTAACGCGCAGGGGTATTCAACTCAGCTGCTTTTTAGCCACGTCTGACAGCTGTTCTCCTAGATTTCGGCGATTTCTGTTTGTTTGATTAAGGTTTGATCCAGATCAATACGAAGGTGGGATGGAATTTGCGCCTGTCACACTAAGAAAAATATTGAATTGATTCTTACATTAGGTATCATTTGTTATTACGGTTTTATACAGAATAACGATGTTTCAATCGTAATTTTGTTGAATTACAAGGAATTTTGTTGAAACTCCACTACTCGATAATGGCCCGTATTCCGTGTCTCGCGGACTTAAACTAAGCTGGTGCTAAAAATGAAGAACTTAAAAGCCTTCGTTATTCTGTTGGTATTCCGTTTCATCAAAATTAAAAACCGGTCTTAAATCTTAAAATTTCCGTTTTGTCTATGGCCGTTCTGAAGCGGGGTCTTAATTTTGACAGCTCGCCGCCCGGTCAGTCGTCCGAACCCTCGCCGCCGCACCGCCGCGCCGTTTCGTGTTTGTGTGTCGATTCGCGTTTTCGTTTGTTTTGAAATAAATTGCCAAACAATAATAAGGAGAATGTGCCTAAACAAGAATATACAGGGCGATTTATCCATAGCCTACACAAAATACACAGGGTTTTCAGGGCAAGATATGACTAAACGATGACTTACATACGATAATCTGCGCTCATCATCCCTTCTTCAATTTAAAAGCCAATGATGAGCCAACCTTTAAATATTGAAACACGAAAAGTATTCGAAATCACAAGCAAAAACAAGTCACACGGCTGTCAGACGAAGACTGATCGTTCTTAGATAAGACCCCGAACAAGACCCATCCGCCATGACAGTTGTAGAAACGGAATACCAAAAAGGATCTCGACGGTGCTTAACGTCAATTTAATCACCTGATGATGTCTACATAAGCACGCGCCAGTTAGGACCTATGAAAGGGAATACCAAAACGTCACTTCAAAATTAAGAGTCATTTAAGCGCCTTTTTAGACCCCAATTTAGGCACCTGAGTGAAACGGAATACGAGCCTATATGTATCATCATTTTCCTTACGGTTAGGTCTGACTATAGCAATACGTGTGCTACTACATGCTGTCATGTTAGAAGCAAGATCCCAAGGTCGCAACGTAATGAAATAACATTATGTATGAACATTGCGACACGTTAATTACCGTCATGACAACAGTGTTAAGTGTCATGTTAATTCATACGTATGGACCACAGTCTGAGCTATATACGTAATCCTGGTTGAAACATACTGGTTTCCGTGTATTACATCGGATTATTTTTCTCAGTGCATAGAGTTACACCAAAGGAGAACGGGCATTTTTGCATGAAAGGTTTACCCAGAGTGTAACTACTAGGGACTTGTCAAAATAAGTAAATTTATCGTCTCAAGCGTTTAAAACAAAAGACTTTTCGTTTTACCGCTTAAATAGTTAAAGAGATAATACGACATCCTAGTTATGGAATCGCGACCGTGTCGTTTATCTATACTAATATTATAAAGAGGTAAAGTTTGTGACGTTGTAGGAAGTAATCTCTGGATCTACTGAACCGATTTTGAAAATTCGTTTAGCAATAGAAAGCCACGTTATTTGTAAGTGTCATAGGCTATGTATTAATCCGAAAAATGAAAAGACTTTTTTGTGGTAGTCGGATTTTCAAAGTAAGTCGGAAAAACGGTCGAACGAAAACGTTTTTAACTAACGCTGCCTTAACGATGAGAGATATATGATTAAGTTCTAGAGAAAAGTTGTAGAGCTTGATAATTCCTACAAAAAATCAGCGACAGCATATGTCTAAATTTTATATTTAAGTAACAAAAAGTAGTATTTTATATTAAAAATAATTTAAATCGTTAGGTCATGTTTATTGGTCATATTATCAACAATTATGAATTCATATCAAAATAAGTAAATTTATCGTCTCAAGTGTTTAAAACAATAGACTTTTCCATTTTACTGCATATAATTTCACTTTTACTGCATAAATGGTTAAAGAGATAAGACACTCACAAATAACGGTAATATAGTCAAATTGGCATGCAAATACATACATACATATGCAGTAAAAATATAACCATTCTTTTGGCAGTCAGGAAATAAATCATAGCACTCAGTACTAACCAAACCACACTCATAATTTCATCACAAATAAAAAGTTTTACCGCCCAACGAAGTGGGCACGGGTCAGCTAGTGCACGTATAAAGAAGTAATAATATGAACATTCAACTGAGTAATCCATGTCGTATTACAAATATACACAACCAGTTTTGTGTATATCTTGATGATGTTGTGAAATAAACTAGTTTGTTAAATGTTGTTAAATAGGGTTTATTATGTAAAACCTAGCTATATGTTTAAAGATGAAATCCTTATTTGAATCAACTGATCAAACAAAATCCCATCGTCAAGCAAAAATCAATCGAATCCAGTATTACAGCCAGAAAGCTAACACAAAATCACATGAAAACAGAAAATACTCCAACGTCAAACGAGGTAATGACAATGGGAGAAACGCAAAATCTTAACACTGAGCTGCATCTCTATGCCAGCTATTCTCGAAAGTCTTGCCGGGAAAGTCTTGGGGTAACATAAGCGATTTTGTAGTATTTCCGTGTTATTAAAATAGATATTTTAATAACGGCCCGGTGGCATAGTGGTTAGGTCCCCTGATCTTACATTGTAAGGTCCCGGGTTCGATTCCCGGCTGGGTCACCATTTTCCGTTGGGAACAAATTAACGGAATTGCGTTTTCAATTTTGAATGCAATAACAAGACACACACTTACAGACATGTTCCACGCACACATACATATAACACGTCATAGTAGGGTTGGTTGTAAGAGATTGTCATATGACAATAAACCCGCCCATTGTGACATTTCACAATAAAGAGTATTTTCCAATATGGTAGGTTTCTCGGCTAACCTCGGGTGGCTCAACGCTATTATTATTATTCTTCTTCATCTTCTTAGCGCTCAAACTCTTTATCCGATTGAGCTGAAATTTGGCATGCAGGCATTATTTGGTCATATGCGTCGTAGGAACGAAACCACATTACAAAATTTTGGTTTCATTATCTATCATACAAACAAAACAAAAAATAAAATCCGGCAAACATTTTAATCAAATAATAACGTCGAGCCGCCCGAGACTAGCCAATAAACGAACCATATTGGAAATATCAATTGTAATACCACTGAAATACTACAAAAATACTAGATTTGCTACCGAAAATATACTTTTTCCCTGATGTTCTTCTTTCGTGGGCACCTATTCCGCCTTATTTAAAATGCTATAACTTCGAAAAAAAGACTTCAGAGTACTAGACCTGAAGTTAGTAATGAGTAGGGTAAGTCGGAACATCTCCGGGCGGAGATGCGGAATGATTAGGTTAAGTCGGAGCAAGTTTGGGCGGAGGTGCGAAATGAATAGGGTAAGTCGGCTTTTATTCATAAGCTTCTTTAGAGAACACCAACGTAAAACAAAAGAATGCTGATGGCCCAGAAGCAAAATATTACCCTCAAAATTAACACTTACCTGATTATTAATAGTGCCATCTATCGCATGTTTTATACAGACTGATTACACAACAGAAATAATACGGAGAGATTGAATGCCATCAATTAGTCTATCAATTTAATATTTTTACATTACTATTTTTTGATTATTTGTAAGTAGGTAATATTGAATATAATATTACAGTCATGACAACTATCATGATAGTTATGTTTTTAATAAATACATCTTAAGCATTTAATTTTGTGACGCATCCAAGTGTAGGAATGCATATCTACTGGAGTAGTTGATTGTATTGTATTGTACCTACCTTATTGTATCCCCAATTATTTCGGCGTGCCCTAATGTACGAGTAGATACAAAACTGGGTCAGCCATATGCAAGCGATTGCGGACAATTCGGTCAGCGTGTCACAGCTGATGCGGCCACCCGCGCCGTGGGAGTTGAGAGTCCCTGTCCCTCCCTTTACGAGCCAAACGTGGAAATGTGACCGTCGCGTCGGCACGTCCGCGTCCGCCAGACGTCATAAAGACGCGTTTTCACTGCCCTGACGTCGCCTAATAAAAGAGACACGACGACACAGAGTCTGCTCGCGTCACTGTTCGGCAAATGATAAAGATTGGCTCTTGCGGACTCATTAGCATTGTCGTGCATGCGTTAGCTGTTTTGGATTTTGACAAATAACAATTTTGAAAATATATACTCCCACTCAATTTATGCACTCGGCTTTGTAAAAGGAGAGATAGAAAGAAAGAATAAATTAATCGTTAAAAAAAACACTAAAACACATCATCAGACCTTGAAACCTAATCGTGGTCAAAGTTCATTCCAAGACTTTTCTAACAAGTCCAAACACAGCTATGATGCGATGTTCCATCATGAAGTTCCAGTTCATATCTTCCGACTCCATCCTCAGATCAGTTCGACAGTACCATATTATTGTATTATCATCAGAACTACATACAGCTGCCAATTTTCATGACGCTACGATTCTTGGAAGATGGTTTAATTAGTTACCTTAGATTCCATTACATAGTTAGTTATGTACATACAGATCGATCTAATAAAAGCATGGTAAAAATAGCTTCATTTTAACAAACCACTAAAAAATGTAAAGAAAACCTAACTTCTATTTTACTTTCAAGGCCTGGAGGGAAAGTATTGTAAACGCGCAAAAATGTTTTTTCGGGTTGAAGACGGAGATAATAATTTTGAGCCCCTCTGAGACCATTTCCGGACTGAAGTCTGTCTGTTTGGCTGTATGTGTGTGTGTGTGTGTATTCCATCACGACAGCCCCCAAACCCTTAATCGGATTGTTTTGAAATTTGGTATAGGTACAGGCATTATTTGGTCATGGGAAGAGTTGATGAAAAATTAGATTTTAATACGGAAAGAACCGCAATCGGCCCCAATATCAAGTACGTAAGTAGTTGTCTAAACGTCAATAAATTAAAATATATATATCGTATTTAGTGTCAAATGAAAGGTCTGATTGAGTACATTCCGAAAATATACATGTATCTATATGAATAAAGACATACGCCACAAATATTTCATAAAAACCGTAATAAAAATTATTACAAACACAATAGCTCACTTTCTGTAAAGGAAATCGTGTTTTTAAATCTTTTCAATATATTTAGTTTTTTATAATTTGCTCATATGAGGTAACCATTGTAATAAGGGACAAGATTTTAGTATGTGTACGTAGATAAATGTACTTTTCACTATATAAAACACCTTTCTTCCATCTAACTGGCATACTAACAAAATTATGGGCCATCAAATTAGAATAAAATTGTCAAAACAGTAACTAGTTTAACGGTAACGCAGGGCCTATCTTATTTTTGCTTTGATGCTGTTACGCGCAATGCGGGACGCGCTAAAATAACAACTGTTACTATCGATAAATACACTCACTCTTCAGTCAATAGTCCATTGTTCGCGTGCTATGCCTGCTTATAGGAAGGTAGTCGAGCATTGCACGCGTAACAACCCGCAGCATGACTAATAACTGCAGTAAAATATAACATCGACTGTTTTGCCATTACAAGCATAATATGTAATGTAATCTATGATGACACCTTAGACTCTCGCTAAAACCTAGATTTTGGGGATACCCTACCACAACCTAGACTTTAGGTCTCAGAAATGAGGTCGATTCGATGATGCTCGAAATTATTTAATACGCTTTAGCCCATGGATTGATTATGTACGGTATTCTGGGATGGGGGGGAGCTACTGTCACCCCTCTAACTAACTTGTCAGAGTCCAAAAAGCGCTCTTGAGAGTCATCGCTAAAAAGCCCCGTATAGTATAAGATCGCACCGTAAATTTGTGCACCTATCAGTTATTTAATCGAAATGAGATTTATTTGAAAGTTTATACATAGTGCCATAATATGCCGCAGGGTTGCCTACAAAATCTTGTCACTAGTATGCAAAAAAAAAAAGAATGAAAATTGCAAAATTTAATCCAATTTGCATCAATTTGTTTGGAAAATAAATGAAGTGTTATCGTTAAGAGACCGATATAAAGAGCTGAAATAAAATAGGTATCCACCCCTCAACCTGTCACAAGCCCTGGGTTGCCAAGTGAAAATAGGTTATATTTCATCGATTAATTCAAATTCAAATTCAAATTCAAAATTCTTTATTTATCTATAATATTACATGTATTTTTAAAATTCAAAGCAATCCTAACTAGGCCTCGCCTGTACTAAGGTAGGCTTAATATAAAAAAAAGGTATAGTGGTTGTCGTAACTTGCTGTAGTACATCTTTGTATATTATTATGTTACATTTGAGAAGTTAGAAATAGAATAAGAAAGCGTAATAATATTAAATTTAGGTATATACATATAAATATATACATACATATATAAATAAATATATATTTTATAGATAAATATAAAATAATATTATATATATATATATATATATATATATATATATATATATATATATATATATATATATATATATATATATATATATATATATGTATATATATATATATATATATATATATATATATATATATATATATATATATATATATATATATATATATATATATATATATATATATATATATATATATATATATATATATATATATATATATATATATATATATATATATATATATATATATATATATATATATATATATATATATATATATATATATATATATATATATATATATATATATATATATATATATAATATATATATATATACATATATCTCACAAATCGTGCACTATTTTAATATATATGTTATTAATGTCTCCGTTTCTTGTCGACCCATAGTCAAAAGTGACTTAGTTAGGTTTTTCTTTATGCTGTGACTATTCCTAGATTTCAGTCCTCCAGGAAAAACACTATTCATTTTGTTGAACAGTCGAGGAGCAATGTAAGAAAAGTGTTTTTGTGCAAAACTTGTTCTCTTTTTTTGGATTAAGTGCTGTCTGGTTGTTGTTACTCGTGTTCCTTTATGGTGTGTTGAATATAGATGATAATTGTCATGATTAAAGTAGTAGAGTAGGACTACCTTAGCGTATATTTGACGAACGTCAAGGACTTTAGATTCATTGTACAAGCTCTCAGAAGAATACCGGAAGGGTTTTTTGTGTATTACTCTTAACAGCGACTTTTGGGCTTTAATTAGAGGATCAAGTGCTTGCAGCGAGGCTCCACCCCAAGCTATGATTCCGTATGCTAGTAAGTTATGGGCCAATGCGAAATATATCGTTCGTACTAAATCTTTGGATACGGCATTTCTTATTAACTTGAATATATGTAGGTACAAGTTTTCTCAATTTTGTTGCAGTGCACCTGATATGATCTTCCCACCTGATAAAATTAATGCACCTCTCATGTATTCACTTGATTTTTACACCAAATTGAAGCTACTGACTTATTAGATTATTAAATCCTTATAATAAAAACATAATAGTATATGTAGTAATATAAATTGATGATTTCTAAATATAATTTTATTTCTATTTTTGTGAATTTATTTTGTATATTATTAATACACATTAATACTTATATAAATAAAATACATATATAAATTTATATTAATTTTTATCATGTTTTAAAATAAAATATATGTTATTGTCAATTTTCATGACATTTTCTTACGAATTTTTAATTAGGTAATTAAGATATTTCTGTTACATTATGTATTATTTTGTTGATTTATATAAATATAATATTATAGATTTCTTAGGATAATTAAAATAAATTGTCTACCTTGGAACAGGCTAGTTAGGTTAAGACTTTTGTATATTGAATCTACTCACAATTTTAAATCAATAAATAATTTGTAATTTGTAATTTGTCTTCCTCAACGCGGAGAAATAGGGTTGCTTGCGTAAAATCTGTCACAATTGGGGGTTGCCAGCATTTTAATTGAGGTAGCGAAGCAAGAAGAACTGTGCGCGCTAATCCATGCAATAGACAAGGATGCATGCATTTAAATATAACGATGTAATACACGTAAATTCGAATGTTTCAACGATGATTACGTATACAACTCGGACTGTGGTTCATACGTATGAATAAACACGACGCGTAACGGGGTTGGCGTGACGGTAGTTACCGTGTCGTTATGCTAAAACAAAATGTTATTTCATTAAGTCGCGACCTTGGCATCTCGCTTCTAACATGACAGAATTCGTGAATCATGTTGAAACTACAGTATACTGTTTTTTCCGAATGTTTAATACGTAATAAAATACGTTATTCCGTATGGTTAATACGTTAATATATAATTTTCCGTAAGGAAAATATTGATTATAGATAATCGAGTAATGGATTTTCAACAAAACTCCTTGTAATTCAACAAAATTACGGTTGAAACATCGTTATTCTATATAAAACTATAATAACAATACGGTAACTTAAGAATCAATCCAATATTTTTCTTACTGTAACCTGACAATGGTATGACCCTTTCTATAATCTGGCCGAATTTGAGGGCCATGATTTTTCAAATATTGTGCCCATTTAAATTACTTTAAAAAGTAGAACCTTATTGTCTGATTATTTTATATGGTCTTATATCTGTACTGTTAGTTTAAAATGCATAACGTAGATTTAATTTGATTATTTAACATTTTACTGACAATTTGAATATTCCGATGAATAATTTTACTACGTATCTTTCCAAAATACTAACTACTTCAAATATTAGGCTTCTATTTTGATTATTTATATTTAAAGTTTGACAATCTAGTAGTTAATTCTTGACTACCTATGTATGTTCAGTAAAGAGTAGTAACGAGACTTACTACCTAACCCAATTATTTTGACACATCCGTGAGTGGTCTTTAGCCGTCAATTGGACAGGACTAAAATGTAATGTAATGCAACCTAATAGTTTTCCCCCCCCCCCCCCCCCTACGTTTTTATATTTTCTATAGTTGTGCTGTCTCATACAGCCAAACACTATTGACAAAACGCTTCATTTTATGATAGCAGCAGGCCTTGAGGAGTGCATTATGCTGCGTCTTATCTTCTTTATTGTTACTGCTGATAAACATTATTTTAATGTGGTTCGACACATTAAACTGAAATGAAATTTTTCTTTACGTGAAAGTGTTTGCAAATTCCCGTACAAAACTGGGAGTGAATAAATAAATAATAATAATAATAATAATAAAACGCTTTATTCGTACGAAAAGGCAAGCTTATTGCCTGCAGGCAATATTTTAGAGCTAACCTATACTATTGTAACAACTAGGGCTGTCGACTACAGCGGGCGAGCCCATCACCTCAGGAAGTTTTAACGATTATTCGTTCTATCTCCCTGGAGTGAGCGCAAAAGACTTGGACAGAACAATCCACCGTCTAGCTCCGCCACAAACCCGTAAGGGGCCAACGCCTTAACCGCGAGATAGCCAGGAGTGTTACATTACATTACATTACATTTTCATCGTGTCCAATTGACGGCTAAAGACCGCTCTTGGACGTGTCAAAATAATTGTGCTAGGTAGTAAGTCTCGTTACTACTCTTTACTGAACATAAATAGGTAGTCAAGAATTAACTACTAGATTGTCAAACTATAAATATAAATAATCAAAATAGAAGCCTAATATTTGAAATAGTTAGTAATTTGAAAACGATACGTAGTAAAATTATTCATCGTAATATTCAAATTGTCAGTAAAATGTTAAATAATCAAATTAAATCTACGTTATGCATTTTAAACTAAAAGTACATATATAAGACCATATAAAATAATCAGACAATAAGGCTCTACTTTTTTAAGTAATTTAAATGGGCACAATATTTGAAAATCATGGCCCTCAAATTCGGCCAGATTATAGAAAGGGTTAAGGAAAGAAAAGTATAGAAGAAAGGTATAGAAAAGATTATAGAAAGGGTTACACTCACGCCCTTACTTGCAATTGCTACCAGATTCTCCAGTCTCTCGATTGGTTACGAGTTCGAGGTCGCTTGCGCGGTCCTCTCTCTTACGAAGCGGTGAAACGGTGTATACCGAATCTATCGCGGACCACGGCATCCTTTACCCGGCTGTTTACCCAGGATCGGGTAGCCGATGGTCGTTTCAAGAGCAGTCGCCGTAAGGTCCGCAACCACCCCCGCTCTATAGGAAACAGTACTGCTTCCAGACTCCCCCGACTGTTAGTCAGAGTGCGCAATCGATTGGCTTATGCCGCACGGTGCTCAGACCGCCCAGGAGCGCCAGAAGGTTGATTCGCAGGGGAAACTAACCATAAGGACAGAGTCCTACCCAGGCTCGCACTTCATGCGTGGAGGCCGTCGGATAGGTGTTGACCCGTGAGTGTGACCAACCCTGAACAGAATGGGTCTTCGTGGCCAACTCAGCAAGGCCTATTAACTCCCATTAACTATTTTAACAACATTATATGCGAGTAGATGCTACTTAACCCTTCGAGTAGCGGCATAATTTCATGGCAGACCGCGTCAATTTATTGGAATTTCTTGCAATATCGCCGCGCTCGACAAAAAGTACTATAACTATAGAACTACTACAGCAATCATAAAAAAGTAACTGTGAAATGATCGCATTGAAATTTCGTATATGAAATATTGAAATTTCATTTTGTAAAAGAATTAGATAATTATTAATAAATATGAGAATGTCGAAAAAGTGAAAAAACTCGGCATTTCTAACTTGTATTTGTTTTACGGAAAAATACGAAACCCTATGTAGAAATTGTAAACACTATCGTAATCTTTATTAGATTCTCTATTAATGGTAAGATTTTGTTTCGCTTATTTACATACAAAAATATTTAGATATTAGCTCATAAATACCTCATAATTTTTTATGATTTCTCAAAAAAAAAAATTATGATGTTTAACAATGGAATTTATCAGAAATATCCGCAAAATGACGCACGAAATTATTCTACCGGCAGCCTATGTATCTACGGTAATAATATTTGGTATGGATTTTAGGATGCGTTCGAATTAGAAAATAATGTTACTGTGCGCTCCGGGAGCAAGCCGCCAATATTGGTCGTTACGTAGTCAACGGTGTTCTGATGTGAAACCAAATTTGGTCGTTACGTAGCCGAAGGGTCAACTTAACCTATAAAAAGAGACTAAGACAAAAAAAGAGGATAGAACGAAATATATATTTAACTCTTTGTGGGCACAGAATGTGCCACACCAAAATAATCTAACACCTATAAGGACGCTAAGGTTTAAAAATGAGGAAAATGGGATGGGAAAGGGAATTTATGTGGAAGATTTCAAATCATCTCTTAGTCTGTTTTTAAAACTCGTTATGCTTGGCGCGTTTCTGACATTTTTCGGCAAAGCATTTCAAAGACGGGCTCCATGCACCGTGAAAGAGAATGAGAAGAAGTCAGTGCTGTGACTGATATAGAGTAGCAGGTTATCTTTTGATCTCAGCGGGCGTCCATGAGCCGATAGTGCAGTAAATGTGCCAGTAAGATAATTGGTAGCGACGCTATTCAAGATCAGGATACAGGATCAAATACAAGAAAGGATAATAATGTAATCATAACGAGAGAAATCACTAGGTGCAAAAAGTTAAGGATAGACTTCAAAAATCACAGGAGATACGAAAACAGTGTAGGTACTGAAAATATTCTTATGTAGCTTTATTAGATAAAATCTTATTAGTGGATTTTTTATTGATGCCCTAACTGTACCTTCACCATGCTTCCACTCCTAAGCTTTGGAAAACTTTTTACAGTGGAACTGCCGCCCAGAGACGACTGGCTAAAAAACCAACTGCACTGGGAGGCTGGTAGCCATAAATGGTATACTTATGTTTCCAAATCGGGACTTGACGTTCGCTGCGGTACATATGGAGAGCGACCAAACTTCGAAAGAAGTGCAAACTTGGGGAAATACGCCTCTATATTTGAAGTGGAGGCATGCGCCATTATTGAATGTGTGCCATGGATATCAACCTCCATAAGAACTACGCCAATGACCGTCAAAGACGTATCCAAGGGGGGGGGGGGGGCACAGACAAAACAAGACAAAAATGAGGGATGGCAATAACTTAATGAAAATAAAATAAGCAATCACTGCCTTTATATAGATTGTAGACATTCCAACCTTTATAAGACCAGACAAATTGGCAGATGACAAATAAAAGGCTACGTTCACTTTCAAACCGAATGCATCGAAGAAATAACGTGAAAAATCAGCTGCTTCTTCAGCGTCAAAAATCAGCTGTTTACTTTTCTTTATTAGTAGGTACTTGATTAGGAAGTTTTTTTTGTATTCTTTACACTATTTTTTTACCTGCCCACGCCCTCACTGTGCCATCCAAATGGCCCCTAATTTCCTCTGGGTCTACTACTGCCCCCCTGAATGTCTCAAACGCCCACAAGTAGGCGTTATCGCCCACGATGGGAACCTATGATGTATATCTATACTTTAATACTTCATCTTAAAATCAATACTTCATATTAAAAACAACAATGAAGACGAATATTGTGTTTCTCCAGAAAACAGGGAGAGATCAGGTCGTTATAAGGGAAACTTTGAAGTGCCGAAACGTCTAACGTCTTTTGGACAACGTCATTACAGCTTTCTTGCTCCAAGAATGATTAATATCATGAGTAAAGAGAACATATTGGAAATTAGCAGCAACCAACAAAAATATCACCTTACATTATGGTTAATAAATCTTGGTAGGAGAGAGATGGAGAAAACATTCATTACAATTATAAAATAAATAAATATATTTATTTTCTATATGTATTTTTACTAATTGTTATATATTATTAGGTATTATTATAAATGATTATTTATTATGCTATTATATATTATTATTATTATTATACATTATCATTTAGTATTACTTGTTTATAGTTCTAATATTATTTTGGTGTAGTGAGAATTTCATTTTAACTTCATTTGATTCAAATTTTTTATTTTTTTTTTGGAAGTTATGTAGTTTATAATCATTTGTATTGGTGTTCTTTTTAGAACAGGCTCAGCCTAGTTAGGAGCAACACAAGCTATGTTAAGTGCAAACGGTGTAATTTTTTTGTGGACCAATAAATAAATAAATAAATAAATATTATTACTCTACTCTACTAACGCGTCTAGTCGTAATTGCATAACAATCAAACAGTTGAAACGGAGACCTCGCTCCGCTCGGTCAGAAATCGTCATTCGTTTCGACGGTTGTGGTGTAGGTACACGAATGCCCTTGTGCGGTCCGGCGGCGCGGGCGGCGCGAGCGCTTGTTTCGTAAAATAAAAAACTAGAGATAACCATCAAGTGGACGCGATGGAAATAAATTAATTAAACGAACGCCAGTGATGCGGTCAACCTTGAAGCGTCTACTGTCCGCGCGTCCCACCGTCCGCCATCTTGATTCAGCTATTGACCCAAGCCATTTTCACCAAATGTCACTCGAAATAAATCACTCTTTTTCACGAACCCGCCGCACTCGATGGTCCCTAGATTTTTTCAGGAGGAACATTTAAAGGAAAATCGTGCACAAATTGTAATATAGAGGACATTTAGTACTGCATCTTGTGTTCCCATTTTGGATCTGAAGCCGTATTGGTTTTCGGATGACGTGTGATTGGTTTCTAGGTGATTACAGAGTTGTGTAATTACTATTTTTTCCAAAATTTTTGCTAAAACATTAGGTTACTGATATCGGTCGATAATTTGAGGGATCAAACTTCGGTCCATATCTGTCACCTGATACTTGATAAAAAATATGTTTCGGTTGATTATGTTTAAAATAAATTGATAATATTGTATTAATTAATTAAATTCACAATTTTATATGTGCACAGTAAGAAACCTTTTCAGGCTACTTAATTTATTGGTCAATTTAGATATATATTAATCTATATATTTATTTATTTTACTTACCTATAAATTTAAATATTTTCATTTTCTTTAATATTTCATATTTCAATTTAATATTAGTTCTTTATTTATATACACTTTTATATATTTATATTAACCTTAAAATTTATAAGAATGAATGAGCGATCGGAATGAATGAGAAAAAAAAAATAAAAAAAATACGTGTGGCACTCGGGGACTGCCGCGGTAAAGTTATTGCATAGCATTTTTAACAACTTATGCAATTATAATTATTTATTTATTTTATTTTTTCTGATATCAGATAACTGCGCTCTATCGGAAAACGTTGAAATTATTCCGAATCATTTGCGGCTGCGGAAGCAAATGATTCGGAATAATTTAAACGTCTTCCGATAGAGCGCCGCGCACGAATTTTTTTTTCGATAAAGCAAAAAAACGGATTATTCGAAAAAAATCGTAAATAAAAAGATAGATAATTAAATTATCTTTAAAACGGTGCAGGTTTCATAATAATACGCCAGATAGTATTTGCGTAGTAGTCGTTTTTGTGTTCGGTTAGACCTAATTTCACAAATTAATTACACTATGTAATATAAACAAAATCTAAAATCTTCAAAGCTAAGAATATTAGGAAAATGTTTTTGTTTAACATATATTTTTTTCGAATCGTAAGCAGTGCTCGTTTAGACGTAATTATCAGTTTAAAATAATTAATTTTCGTTAAGAAATTTCTTCATTCGGTCGCCGCGCTGGCCTAGGCCCGCGATAAAAGCTATGCAATAGCTCAAAAAAAGAGGAGGGCCAGACAATATGACATACAATCTTTGTAAGTGGAAAAGGTGTTATAAAGAATAGTGTTATACATAGAGTAACTTACATAGATTTTAACCTTGGTTAATTGATTGCATTATTATAGTAGTTAAATTTGATAAAGCGCAATGATTTTTGAATAAATATTTTTTAGACACATTCTAAAGTGTCATTTTGCCTTGCAGGTGTGAGGCAAAATGACATAAAGAATTTTCATACAATCAAAATGACATACCTTGTACTTAACATACCTTCTCTTGTACCTTCTGAAGAAGGTACAAGAGAAGGTATGTTAAGTAAATAAAACTAAAAATACATTTAATTATCTTATTAAAGTACTAAGTGGCAATGCGAAGAGTAGTGACTCTTCATAAGTGAGTTAACCATTTTTGGTTGGACGCTTACAAATGCTAAAATTGTATCTAACCAATATTGGTTAGGGCGCTCCGCGCTGCGTAAAATGCCAACTTTTTTAATATTTCTTCATTATTATCTTAATTGTTTGACGAGATAAGGTTAAAATATTTTATATTTCAAATTTCAATGCGATCATTTTACAGTTATTCTTTTTACGATCCGTATAGTAGTTTAAAAGTTATGGTCGTTTTTCTCAAGGCCATCGACTTCACGCGCAAAACTGTCCCGGGCAGAAATGACGACTAAATTTTTACCCCGCGATAAGAAGGGATCTATGTGAAATAATACTGAAAAAAGCATGTGATCACTATGAAGTACAAGTACTACAAGCAAAATGACATAAGTACCCGCTATGCCATTTCGCCTTTTTAGGACGTTTGTACAAAATACATTTTCTTTGATAACCTCAAAATTTACACTTACAATCTGACCTAATTATGATAATTTAAATAATTTTTTTTTTTGACAATTTTAAGTAGCATTTTTGAATTATTCTGACTTTTTCTGATTTTATATTTCGTGATTATTTATATTGATTATTTTATTTTGATTATTTTATTTTAAAAATGACTATTGAGTTACTACGACTATTTGAGTTACTACTACAAATGTTGTATATCGACATGTCATAAAAGCAATAATGAAGAACGTTGAACTGTATGTACGTGGTGATAAATTTGGATATTGGAAAAACGGACTAATAGACTGCAATTTAAATGTACCTAGATATTACGTTTCTACAATCTGTTAGGATTTTTTGGAAATAAATTGAAATTGAAATTGAAATTGATAGCTGAATATGTGTTAAGAACATGCAAATCAAAGAAATGATGCTAAATACAAAATAGCACAAAAAATTGTAGAAGAAATTACCTGATTATGTACCTTGATTTTCACGAGAGAAAATCACACGGATTTATACAACCAACCTCCAACACGCGTGGCTTCTTATTTGACAGCTGTCACTGTCTTAATTTGATGTTTATAAATCACGTTTGTTATTAATCGTATGTTGCCACTATTGACCATATAACTACTAAACCCCGTGACCAGTCTGAGAATGCGTCAGCCGAATAGAAAAAGACAGCTGCATATAGTACCCCTCCATCCTTGTCTAGTCGTGCATTCGCGAAGACACGTACCTACATATATCACTATAGCAACGCATTTATATCACTATGTTAACACTTCGACGCCATAAGTCTGCTATGCTATGGATAAACGCGCATGCGCAACTAGACAAGGATAGAGGGAGTCTCATATGCCCCAATCTCTTTCTATTCGGTGAACGCATTCACTCACAGCCTGCCTTCGCACTCCCGTTCTCCATTTTGTTACCCTTTTTAGTTGCCACATACGGATTGCGTATTAAAGCTAAAATGAGGGAAATATTGCAAAATATGTAATTTTGCCTGCTATGTTATTCTGCCTGGCTTTCCCCTAAATTATTATCAGTTATTAAATTTAGTATGGTTAGTTATATTAAAAGATACGGCATGTTCAGAAATAAGTGATAATGAGTTACAAAATATTTGGAATACATACAAGTACAATGGAATACATACCTACATACAAGGAATATATACAAGTAAATATCTATGAAACGGAATAAAAAATACAAAAACTGCCGTTAAAAAACAGACCTACTGTACCTATTTAAAATTATGTTTTGACGGTTTTTTATAAAATATATGTGATTTATTTATTTATCCATATCCTACTACTATTATAAACGCGAAAGTTTGTAAGAATGTATGTATGGATGTTCGTTACTCTTTCACGCAAAACTACTAAATGGATTTTAATGAAACTTTACAATAATATAGCTTACACATCAGAATAACACATAAGCTATAATTTATAAAGATATATAGTTTTCTATCATCATTATCACACTTTTCCATCACCAAGCGGGTGAAACCGCGGGGCGCAGATAGTACATACATATATATTTTCTGAATATACTCAATCAGACTTTTCATTTGACACTAAACACGATATATGTATGTTAATTTATTGGAATTTGTATATTTGTATATTTATACAACTCTATACTTGATACTTTGACAGTAAACGTAATTTATGACACTCAAGATGACATAAAGGTTCTAACAATACCACATACCTACTTCTAAATCGATTTTAGCGCTTAGAAGTCATAGTAGGTATTGTTCGAATTGATTTGAACAAAGAGTATTTTTCTTTGAAAAGTGCTTTAGGGGACATAAACATACCAAAACAGTAATACGCACAAAAAGTGTTCTATAAGAATAAGCAAGTTCGCCATGTGGACAAACTTTATCGAACTGAACTATTTTGTACCACACATCTCTACTTCTAAGATACAGTTTTATAACAGTTATATTTCTCCTGTATACCCAAGAACGGACTTGTCCCAGTTGAGTGACCGAACCAAATAATCAAAAAATTAAGGTTTTGCCATTTGGTTAATGTTATTTTTGTAAGAAAAATCAACGTCTAATAGTAATTAATTCTTAAATAAATAAATAACAGAGATCTATCTATCTATTGACGCATAAAATCGCGTATGTATCACTGCACTATGATTAGGTTAGCTGCAAGGTAATTCCATGTGGCAATAAGCTAGCCTTTTTGTTTTCTATTTACAAGTGCAAATAAAATTAAAATTATTATTATTTTCATTGTAAATGGCACTGTACAGCACTAACAACAAAGTTTCCTAGGCATCGGACAAATAAAATAAACAATATACATTTGGCGATTTTTGTTATTTATTTAGTAGTAAGTAATGTATTCACGGGTTGGCTATAATCGCAAAAAATGAGCCGTCAGTAGTACCGACCACGTTTAAAGTCTACATATTTAAAAAAAACATTGTTTGTGACACGATACGTTGCCCCCAAATGCTTATCAGTTAACATATGTCGTGACGAGTTGGCTTCAAACTACAATATCTCAAAATGGCCTCGTAATCAAATTGTACACTCGATTCAGGCAATCGATTGCGCAAAATAATCGAGGTATTGATAAAAAATTAGAAACAGGGCCGATGCAATATTTTGAATACAATTTTCATTTAGATTTTTTTTGACGTCATTAATATTTTCTTCAACACGATTATGAAGTACTAGGTATCATTTATTTATTTATTTAATTTAACAATTCATTTACTAGTGCACAAGTATCACTAATAATCATATCAATAAAAAAATTATATATAATTAAAATTAAAATTAAAATTAAACACGGCCGATATGAGCATTAGCATTTAAGTACTGCTGCTGCCCAACTAAGTGCCAGGACTTGTTCCAGGGCAGCTAGCTCTCTAGATTTTATATCACATATATTCGGCAATGAATAAAAAAACAAAAAAAGAAAAGAAATAAATATATTTTCCCGTCACCATTACAAATTATAACTAATAATCACTAACTAATGATCACAATAGGAAATAGAACACAAAAATAATAATTTATACCTACATTATTCAGTAAGCCAGATTAAAAGACTATTTAAATACATATCAGTTATTTATTAGAGCTATATAGATTTATTTTATTTTATTTTTTCCTTTCCTTAGTTATATTACTTTGATAAGTGTTGGCATAATTCACAACTTACAACTAACATAGACGAGTCTACTTAGGTACGAGCTTCGTCCCAGTTAGGTAGACTTTTTATAAATTAATCTCCGTGTTCCTTCCAAACTCAATAGATTTAACACTGCTCTTCATGTTTCTCATGCTGGTGGATGGGCAAAATGCATGTCTGTGGCGAACAAGTGACAATTTCAATGATTTGATTAAACTTGATCTACTCTGTACCAACTCAGCTAGGCAGCGGCTGAACAGTGAATTCTTTAGCAATAATTGTTGAATATTTTTTATGTATTTTTAATCGATAGCTTTAATTGAAATATGTTTCTATAACGTTACTTAAACGTGAAAACCTTCAATTGGCTCTCTGTTATCCTACTCCGTCTTTTTGCTAAATTATAATTAGCCGTTGGTTTTCCTAAAAATAAACTAATAAATAAATAAATAAAATAACCTTTATAAGCATTTGATTTCGGAAATCAATCTATTCTTATTCTTATTCTTACTAATGTATTATAAGCGTAATAAACTCGATTTTACCGAGGGAACATTGTAGCATACGATGTTTCGCCGATGTTGCAACCGACATCAGATTCTCGGCGGTTGCACCATCGCCGAAACGTCGGGTGCTACAAACTTCAGGCTGTAAATTCGTTTTAATCCTATTCATAATATCAAACAACCGCGATAATCATCGATTTCATGTATTATAGTGGCTTATCCAAAATCATTGCCGTAAATATGTAACTCAAGCTTTATTCAGGCCAGAATTTCGAAACCCAATTATTTAGATCAGGAACGATTTACTTTGCTGGCCAGTGCGAAAAGCTTAAAATGTCTTTACGAAACGTGGTATGCCTTAACTACTATTATAGTATAATTATTTTTAATTTAAATCTGAAAACGAGAAGTTTGTCTTTTTAAACTAGTTCCGAATTTTACTATGTTTTATATCTCATCGTTTTAGTTCACTTTTACATTTTTTGTTAAAACGACGAGGCTATATAGGTACATAAGTGAGTGTATTTTATCACTTATGTACCTATAGGTACATAAGTGAGTGTATTTTATCGAGGATTCATGTTCACATATACAAACTTTTTTATATATCCACACGAATCCACGAAAACACGTGTTGGTATTGACATCCTTTTCCTTATAAATAGGATAGAAAACGAATTTACCGCGTGAAATTTGTAGCACCCGACGTTTCGGTGACGTTGCAGCCGCCGTTGTCCAGGGTAGACTGAAGAGCTGTCAATCCGTTGTTTTGCGGGTAGGCCGCGTACCGGTTCCGCCACTGCGTAGGTTATAACGGTGGTGGGGGGCCGGGCTCGGAGCGCAGGAATTTTGAAAATCCGTCTTGGACACAACACTCACTGTATCCTGTTTTACGTCTTTGCGTTCGGCGTTCGGCGGCGGGAACATTTTAAGAAGAGGGTTCCACGTAGAAGAGAGTTTGTAACCGTCGTCTCTGTTAAAGTTCGGGGTTCTTCTTATTGCAATGGCTTCCTGGATCATGCGAGGAAAGTAGAATTGTTCTTTGGATAGCACAATGGGATTTTGAAACTGCATCCAGTGGTTACTTCCGCTATCCAATAGGGGAGATATGTACAAAATGACATACATGGACAAAACGACATAGTGCCCTTTGCGCGGGAACTGCCAGGTATTCCTTTCTCAAATCGACCGCTAGAGGCGCGGGACAAGGCGTCCGCAATCATGCGAGCGCGTCAGTTCCCCCCGCGCACGCGGCTGCGTTTGAAGTGGCATAACAGAATTTGTGTATTGGCGAGTTTTTTTTGTATGCAGTTCGTATTTACGCAGGTAAGTTTTTTCATCGTATTTCTTGTACATACTTGATGGAGTGCTGTTATTTGAAGTCCATTGTGTCAGCTTATAGTGCGTTTTCGTGTTTATTTCTGTTATAAAATATATATTTTATTGTTGAAAAATTTTATGCTGCTATGGACAAAATGACATAGACTGACTAGGGACAAAATGGCATAGTATGTCATTTTGTCCATACATATGGACAAAATGACATACTACAAGATGGTGATTATAAAACTTTAGGTTCACCGGGTTGTTTGGAAGAAATTGCCTAAGGAATTGTTTGGAAGAAGTCTGCCCTTGCGACTATGAAGTCGCACAAAGATTATTATTATTATTATTAATATTTTTTGATATTTTGTTCGAGTTTGCGGGAAAATTCCGCGCAACTATCAACGAACATCCACGCGGCAAAATTGGAACTATGAATCAATGGCGAAATCAATGGATGCTGTCAAGAATAAAAGATGGGATGGCTTTTGGCTTCAAAAACCTTTTCCCCAAGCAACATTGAGACGCCATGCTTTAGGTCATAATAAGATGCTAAAGCCAAATGCCAAGGGACTGGGGAGATTCAAAACAACTTTTCCCAAGGAAGTTGAACGAAAACTAATACAGCATTTGAAAACTCTGGAAACAAGGCTGTTCGGCTTAACATGCAAAGACAGATGGCAGAAAATTATGGATTCGAAAATTCATTCAACAAAGAGAAGAGAATAGCCGGTCAAGAATGGTTATCTGGGTTCCGGAAAAGAAACCCCGATATAAAACTACGAAAACCAGAGCCGACATCTGCAGCTAGAGCGCAAGCTTTTAATAAGCCTCAAATTCAGCGGTTCTTCAATAAACTGCAGGAGATTCAAGAGAAGGAAAATATTCCTCCATCAAGAATATATAACGTTGATGAATCGGCACTACCAACTGTGCAAAAACCACAAAAAATATTTGCCACAGCTGGAAGGAAGCAAGTAGGTGCTATAACCAGCGCGGAACGAGGATCCAACGTTACAGTTGTTTGCTGCATGAAGACTACAGGCAACTACGTCCCACCCTGTCTCATATTTCCCCGTAAAAATATGAAGACAGAACTAACAGATGGTGCACCTACTGGAACATTAGGTATAGCACAAGAAACAGGGTGGATGACAACAAACGTGTTCTGCACTTGGTTAACCCATTTTCAGTCATATTTCAAGGCATCCATCGAAGACAAAGTGCTCCTGTTCGTCGACGGTCATGCCAGCAATAAAGGAATAGACTGCCTAACGTATTGCAAAGAGAATGGAATCATCTTAGTCTGTTTTCCTCAACATTGCACGCATAGGATTCAGCCGTTGGACGTGACCTTTTACGGACCTCTTAAAACTTATTTCAATCAAGAAATCACAAAATGGTTGAAATCTCATCCTGGTAGACTCGTCACACATCTTCAAATCGGTGCCCTCTTTAACGGCGCGTATGGAAAAACTACAACTGTTGAAGTTGCTTGCAAAGGAGTCGAAAAAACTGGCATTTGGCCACTCAACCCGGACATATTCCCAGATTATCTCTTCGCACCTGCTGAAACTACCAATATACCTGCTGAAATTGAAGAGATGAACATAGAAGATGATAATGTTCCAGTAGGGCGTCAACAACGAACATCATCTGAAGAACCGCGCACATCAGTACAAAGTTCTCCAGCTAAAGAATCTAGCTCAGCCATTCCTGGGCCGTCCACTATACCGGATGTCTCAAATATTAATATTGAGGTATCATCACCACTACCGAAAGGAAAATTCGTTAGTGGTCAAGGAAAAATAAAGACGAGGAAACGCGTAACGGAAGTTGTCTTAACATCTACACCAAATATGGAAGAAGTCAAAAGAAAGTCAAATGCTACACCTGTGAGAGAAAACAGAAAGGTACAGAAGGTAACGAAGTTCTTAAACCTCAGTTCAGATAGTGAGGAACTGTTTCCTTCCCTAGAAGACGAGAATGACGATGACGCCGCCTGCATATACTGCAACGACTTATTCTCTCGATCCAAACCAGGAGAAGGGTGGTTGAAATGCATGGCCTGTGCACGTTGGGCTCACAGCTCATGTGCTGATGTGCCGAAAAAAACTAAAATATTTGTGTGTGAACTGTGTACCTAGGTGAAGTATTGTGATTTAATTGAAATACTAATTTTTTTCTTTCCTATGTCATTTTGTCCCTATTTGGTATGTCGTTTTACCCATACCACATTGAAAATATTGTTCCGACAAATTTTGGTATTTTCTGTCTTAACTTTTTAAACTGTAGTTTTAAGTGGGAAATGATTACACTTCTGAGTTCCTAACTAAGCAATGATTGTACAATTACATGAATATGTGTAATTTGTATCTTAATTTCCGAATTATAGTTCTAAAACTAAACAGTATGTCATTTTGTACATATCTCCCCTATATGTTCGCAGATCGCCGATTTTTCTCGCTGAACGTTTTTAACAGCTTTGATGTGTTCTGACAGTCGCGTGGCTATGGGCCGTTTCGTTTGTCCAACGTAGGCTAGACCGCAACTGCATTCGACTTTATACACACCCGGGGTTTGCAGTGGTATTACATCCTTTACAGGCCTCAAAAATCGAGCTATATTTTGGGTCGGTTTGAAGATCGATCCTTTTCCTTATTTTAACCAGTTTTTGGAAAAACCGGAAAATGATCTCATACCTACTTGAAAATAGTGCAAATTTTCAACTTTACCATGGTTGCACAAACGAAGATATTTGAGCAAAAACAAAGGACGGATAGACAAATAAACAGCTGATTCTTAAAAAAGAATAACAATGCCTTGAGTTAAATTTATTTAAATTTGTTATTCCAACTCAAACCCAAGTTATCCAAGTCCAACTTGTCCAGTGTTAAAAAAAACAGCAATTTGATAGGTAAGGACACAATATATTGATTATCAGTTGAACGTAGTTTTATATGTATTATATTATATTCAAATTTTCTATCTTTTTGAAGCATACATCAAGTATATTTACCAATTCGGTTTTTCCTTTACATAAGCGATAATAAGCGAAAGCGAAAGCGATTTTTATAAAAAGAATAACATGACCTTGAATTCAAATGTATTTAAATTTGATATTCCAACTCAAACCCAAGTTATCCAAGTTCAACTTGTCCAGTGTTAAAAAAAACAGCAATTTCATAGGTATGGACCCAATATATTGATCATCAATTGAACGTAGTTTTACATGTATTTTATAAAATACAGATTTTCGATCTTTTTGATGCATACATTACGTATATTTACCTATTCGGTTTTTCCTTTACAGAAGCGATAATAAATTAGACATTTTTTTTGGCGATAAGGAGAGCAAAAGGAATCCTTTAGCCTACGACGGTTGGTGAAATCAGCGACTCGTGCGCCGATACCTCTGGCAGCACTGCCAAATCGATCGGCGAAGAAAGAGCCTGTGACCAATCAGAAGTGGTTAATGTTTCGGTATTCGGTCTATGATTCGTCACCGCCATAGATCCAAAATGGCGTCCCGACACGGCGCGTAGCGACGACCAGTAAATAGTAATTATCTAGTCGAAAACCGGCTCGGTTCGGTTCCCCCACTGCGCGCGCGCTCGGTGTCCCCTCCCCCCGACTCCGCGCCGCGCACACGCAACCATCACGGTTTCGAGGTGAAGGTTTGATATTATGCCGTTCTAGAAATGGCTTATAATTCAACGTTTCCCAAAGTGTGCGTCGCGACCCACTGGTGGGTAGTGATGGTTGAACTTCAAAATGTTGTCCATATTATAATTTTAGTTTGTTTGTTTCTGCTCTTTATTGTGAAATTTCACAATGGGCGGGTTTATTGTCATACGACAATTTCTTACAACCAACCCTACTATGAAGTGTTTAAATGATACGAGGCTTAGCGCAGAACTATAGTAGGTGGCGAACACAATAGATCAGCAATGGTCGCAGTGTTACAAGACTCATAAAGACCTTAGAAAAGCCCCACACAATAAATAAAAAATAAAATAAAAAATGAAGTGTTTATATGTACATATTTGTGAAAGTTCAAATTCAAATTCAAATTCTTTATTTTACAAAAAATCATATCATAACAAATAAATTAAACCTTACTTAACTGGAACGCACGAGACGTCCGCACTAAGGTAGGTTTAGATTCGTATAATTAAGTACTGCCTAATGCTAAATAAAAAAATAATACGCTGAAGAATGCCGTGAAAAATAAAATCAAGTACCTACCTAAACTAAAATTTTAGTAATAAATAAAATTTCAAATAATCTTAAAAGGTTTGTGATGATAATAATACAGCATGTGTCTTGTTATTGCATTCGATCGACAGAGTTTAAATTCAATGTCGTTAGTTTTATCCAAACGGAAAATGGTGACCCAGCAATGTAAAATTGTACGGAAAGTTGAATCCGGGACCTTACAATGTAAGATCAGGCGACCTAACGACTGTGCCACCGGGCCGTTAGTACCTAGTGATGCCACGAATCTTCCGTACTATTAGGTATTCGGCCTATTCGGCCACTTTTTTTTATATACGGTATTCGGCCTATTTGGCCACTTTTTTTATATACGGTATTCGGCCGAATACTGCGTACTATTCGGCCGAATACCGAATACCATAAAAAAGCTCACTCAAAAATGTAGGTATATATTTTATTCACAAATTATATCATTGCATTAATATTTAAAATCTATTAGTGGTAAGTTATGATGATTGAAAACACTCTTTTCAGCACTGATTGGTTGTAAATGATTTTCGCTTTTCCTCGTAAACTATTCCTACTTCTGAAAATAGCCTCTCACTATAAACACTACTGCCAGGAGATGATAGATAAATCGTTGCGAATTTTGTCCGATATTGCTTTGCGTTTGCTGACCACCGTTTGTAAGGGTCTGCCATCCGATCTAGGCGAACAGTTTTCAAATAAAAATGAATCTTATGTGCAGTCGAACTTTTCTGCACACCGTCATAATTTAGCATATTATCTGTAGCGACTTCCGACTTCCAAAACAGTTCCAGAAACTATCGTGTATTTCTATCGTTTTATCATTTTCATTGCTTTTTTTTCTTACGAAGTGGATCAGATTCAATACTACTAGACTAATCACAACTCATTTTCAGAGCTTCCAAATAATTTTTTGACTTGCTCTTTCCGTTTAAACCAATCCCAGGAAACTAGTTTTGAACCGCGGGTCAAGAAAATTGCCAAAATGACTGTCACGCGCAATTATATTATGCACGCCACTCACACATCTTATGCTGAGCATTCGGCAGCCGAATATTCGGCGCTTCGGCCGATAGCGTGGCCGAATATTCGGTATTCGGCCAAATCACTATTCGTGACATCACTAATTTTTAGGTATCCATTTAAATAGTAAACTCCAATGGTGAAAGGAAATGAAATGAAAAATCTCCTTATTGCATAATAAAGCATTTACGGTATTTACTTATTGCTACATAAACAATATCTTCCAGTCATGGGCGTATCCAGGCGAAGGGGGGAATGAGAGGAGAGGGAAGGGTAGAGGAAGGGGATAAAATGTATATTCCATCTTCATCACGAATTTCACCATTTTCCGTTGGGATTAAGTTAACGGAATCGCATTTTCAATTCTGTCGATAGAATTCAATAGCAAGACACACACTTATGTAAACACATGTTACACGCACACATACATAAAACAATTCATAGTTGGGTTGGTTGTAAGAGATTGTGGTAAGACAATAAACCCGTCCATTGTGAAATTTCACAATAAAGCGCGTAAAAACAAACAAACAAACAAACTTTACCTATTTGTCGGTTGGTAGGCCGATAACGTAAAATGTCATATCATATCAACAGCACAGGTAAAGGTGCATTTACATCTACCGCCTCAGTGCGTGCCAGACAATTAGGTACCTAGCGTGGCAGATAAAAATATTTTTCTATTTACTTAGTGTGTATTAACGTATTTTATCTATCGTAACGCGGCCGCGCAGCGCCGACAAACACGGGCAGTGCCCGGCCAGTATTTGCGGAAAGTATTCGTGTCTGTACGTGTCTGTGGGTACCTGCCGGGTAGTGCGAATAGAGCATCGGATCCGTGCAGACATCATTTGTTTTCTTTTGTGAGAGCGGCCGCGTCCGACACCGACGACGGTGTCTGGCACACTAGATGTAAATAAACGGCGTCTGTCGGTGTCTACCACGGTACTTGTCTGGCACGCACTGTGTCGGTCAGCCGCGGATCTATATAAGGGCTTTTTGGGCTGCAGCCCAGGGCCTCGTGTATATAAAGGGCCCCAGCCCCCATTGAAAACAATGAATAATATTTTCAGATAAACCTACAGGTAAAGTATCTGTATACGGCGCAGAAAAAATTGAAGGGGACACGCTAAATGTTGCGTTTGAGAAGCTGATTATGGATTTAAATAGAAGAAGCCAAGTCTATCAGACATAGAGCGAGAAATTCTTTTTGTTAATGGTTTTGCAAGATTAAAATATGGAAAACAAAGATCTGGAAACTGTACGTAATATTATTAATTATTAATAGATGACGTAGACGAATATTTAGTGAATGAGTGCATTCAGTCAAAATTTTACTTACTACAGTCTAAGCCAGAGTCTTACACCTCTTGCAGTGAAATTGTTATGCTAATTAATATAGGACTCTAGTTGATGTTTTCCCGAATCGCTATAATATCCTTAAGATTTTTTAACTCTTTCTCCAGAATGTCGCACCTACGTAGACAAACACATATAAGACAACAATATCAAACTATCGACTAAATCATTTATCACTTCTTTCTATAAATTATGATTTAACAATGGACTTACAATGTGATGAGTTGCTTATAGTTTATATACATATGTAATAACAATTCAATCAACAGGTCAAGTCAACTTATTGACAAAATGGCAATCAGTTGATTAATTAGGCAGGCCTCTGAGTAATATTAGCCCAGAGCCCCACAAACTCACGGTCCGCCCCTGGTGTCGGTAGATGTATACGCACCTTAAGCAGATAGGCCGCGGTGATAAACCATTTGAGTCGGTCGCGGTACAAAAGATTTTGGGAGCCGCTGGCTTATATTTCATTCCCGCTCTTTTCCGACCGCACGGCAGCCATTTGTGATGCTATGTCTCTCTCGCACGCGGCAGGTCATCTCTGTTTCGCCTACATAGAATCACCGCGATCTCTGTCGCGCTACTACTCAAGTTTATGACTATTTTGATATTCGTGTGAAAAGAATAATTCGCGTCTCATTGGAACGCAAGAATTTTCTATACTTTGATAATGTTAGCTGAAGCGACTTCAACTGTTTTCGGCGTCAGTCGCCATCGCTATATGCGTCTGGCGATTTTAATAATTAGCGTCATGTTAGTTATCGATCATGTTCTGATTTTTATGCACACTATAATGCTCTGATCGTTGATTGCGTATTGTTATATATAATCGCCGTTACCAGTATTGGAAAGAGCCCTTGCGGAAGTGCCAAGGGACCTGGCATATACACTGTCGTGAAGTCATGTGAAATAAATGGCGTTTTAGGAGTAGGTATGTCTACCACCGGACAATTGTCCAAAAACTGACGGGGATTTGCCAAAAGGGAAACTATCACAATTTTGTATAATGTCGGAACAAGAGACTGTATGCTGTATTCAACGCAACCCCATGAGCAACAACACGAGATCATCAGAAAACCAGGATAAATCCAATAATGCATCTTCTACATCGCCGCCTACTACAACAACTACCAATAAGTCACCGGTCATCTCTACAATAGCTCCAGAAAAACCTCAAACATCAACACAAGCCATAACTACCAATTTCATACATGACAGTGTGGAAAATCGAACTAAATCCGAAAAAAATAGATCTGCAATATTGGGTACAAATTTAACAATGACAGCCATTGCTGTGTTGGCGATTAATTAATTTATTTTATTTTATCTGCATCCAAACTTTTCTCTGGTCGTAACGGTCTCCGTTCCATCGGGTTCAGAAGAGGGAGGAAGAGACAGTGCACCCGTGGTCGCGCGCCCACCTGTGCACTATAATATAGCCTGCGCACTTGACTGCTTCCGAACAATGGACTCTGAGTAGACTAAAGAAGTCACTAGAATCTACAATGCAGTCGCTATGGCCGAACACGGCTAGAAATATATATATTGTTATATTTCCTGGGAGTTAATGGGCCCTTGCTGAGTTGGCCACGAAGACCCATTCTGTTCAGGGTTGGTCACACTCACGGGTCAACACCTATCCGACGGCCTCCACGCATGAAGTGCGAGCCTGGGTAGAACTCTGGCATTATGGTCAGTTTCCCTTAGGAATCAAACTTCTGGCGCTCCTGGACGGTCTGCGCACCGTGCGGCGATAGCCAATCGACTGTGCACTCTGACTAACAGTCGGGGGAGACTCCAAAAATAGTTTTGAGCTAACAAAGTTTAGAGGTAACATTTTTATTAACTAACATAACCTAAAACTAACGTGATTGTTTTTGCATTTTTAAGTTTTGGTGTCTTTGAGAAGAGCTCTTAAGGGGATCATGTACCTATCCATACAATCCATGTCATTTCTATTATCAGCTATCAAGTTGTAATGTTAAAATATTGAAGCATTTGTTTAGAAACTTCCTGGAAGTTGATAGTCCCGGATGACATGAATCGCATCCGTCGAGTCGATTCGTCGAATCACAAATCGACTTATCTCAGCCGTTGAATTAAATTGCGCTATAAAAACCATGAGATACGATTACGAATCATAATGAATCATGAATGATGTATTAATAATTGGGTTTATGTCAAACCTAATATGTTTGATGCGATTTTCAGCATAAAGGTACGTTTACATCTACCGACACAATGTGTGCTAGACAAGTACCGTGGCAGACACCGACAGACAGAGCGTTCATTTATATCTAGCGCGCCAGAAGTGTGCCGTGTCCGACATTGACAGACACTGTCGTCAGCGTCGGACTCGGTCGCTCACCGACAGTTACTGAATAGCTTTAGTTAAAAGAGCACCTTATATTTTTTTTGAAAATGTAATGTTCTAACTATATTTTTTAACGCTTAAATTATAAAATATAAATATATTTTTTAACCCTTAAATTATAGGAGTTGCCAGAGATACTATGTAAGTTTGAATTGTACTTACCGGTAAATTACACAGCGAGGAGATCGCATCTATTGTTTAATGTGCCGTACCACCATACAAATATTTTTGTAGACAGGCCAGTGGGAAGGGTTAGGTTACCTATAGCTCTTCTTAATTCCTTACCCACAGAAATAGATATATTTTGTATATCCCTTTGGCAGCTGAAAAGGTAACTCCCTGCTATCTCATGTTTATCATAATCTGTCTTTTATTTAGTTTTATATTTTTATGTTTTTTTCTTGTTCAATGTTAGCATTAATTTAGTTATGTAGTCATTTATTTTTAGACTTAGAAGAAGTTTGATAACATATCAAACTTTCGACTTAGAAGAAGTTTGATCACATATCAAACTTTCGCAGGCAAATAGAGTGGCTACCCATTAGACGATGTCGGGCATTTCACATACTCGCTCTATTCTTCCGCGTACTACAGTCAAACTGTCCTACTTATTTGTATATCTCTTCTCTCCGCTTTCATCCCATGGTCTTCCATTGCGCTCTCAGGAAAATCTATTACTGGCTATACCTCAGCATTCATCAACTTTCATGTCTAAGGTCTTTCGCAGTGCAAGCGGCCCGTCTCTGGAATTCCGTGCCTTTACCGATAAGACAACTTGAAAACCTGAGCGGGTTTAAAAATTCTTTAAAGAGACATTTACTCAACTTATGAATTCCCCCCTCCCCTCCCGTCTCCTTTGCTTGTCCTTATATTTCACTCCTCCCTTCAATATCGAGTTGGCATACGTTACTAATCACTGAATTATATTTTATACTATGATGACTTTTTTGTAAGTGTATTCATTAATTACTTGTAAAATAATTTGCCCACATAAACCTTCAGTCACAATAACCCTGGCGGTATGGTCGGTAGATATTGCCACTTGGCATTAGGCCCGCCACATTGTATTCTTTTGTGTGTGCAATAAAGCTTTTCAAACAAACAAACTTACACTCTAACATTAATATTCAAGGGCGAATTGGATTCACATGTAATGCCCTTGAATACTATTTGAAATTAATAAATAATTATAATAATAAAAAAATAAAAATAATTAATTAATAAAGGCATTCATATTCCCTTACAACTTTTATTAGTTTTCCGTTAACCATTACGAAAAAAGAAAACAAAATATGTCTGCACGGTTCCTATGATCTATTTACACTACCCGGCACGTACCACGAACCGCACAGACAAAGTATTCTATCCGCGAATACTGGCCGGGCACGGCCCGTGTCTGTCGGTGTCTGCGCGGCCGCGTTACGATATACATATATATAAATACCTACGTTAATACAATGTATACAAGAATATTATTTTGTCTGCTACGATACTTGTCTGGCACGCACTGTGTCGATAGCGAACAGTTTCGCGCAGCTTGGGCCACAAGATCCATTTTGTTCTCGTATCGGCTCCACTCACGATCCAGCTCCTATTCAGATGCCCCCTCATACGGAAGGCTACCCTGGGTAAGAGTCTGGCGTCTGAGGCCTCACAGCTAGTGAACCGGTTTCTCCTGGCGGGTTCTCCTGGCATACCGGCGCTACCGGACGGATTGCGCACCGTTCGGCGATGCCAGTCGGTTGTGCACTCTGACTAATTGCTGAAGGAGTCTGGAGACTATGGAAATATACTGTCTCCTAAGCAGCGGGGGTGGATGTTGACCTGTTGCCATGCCACTCTTGAAATGACTATGGGCAAAGGACGCGATAAATTCAAATTAAATTACCGCTCTAATACAGCAGGTAGAGGCCGCGTAAGCGACTTCGAACCCGTAACCAGTCGGAAGGACGGAAAGTATCCTGAAGGTTAACTCCAGACGGAGATATCGTACCAAAACTAGTGAACTAAAACTGTAGTTCAGGGGCTATATTTTTGGTGGGTAGTTTTAATGCGAAAAAGTGACAACCGTTCATTTCACATTCCGCTCCAGCGTATTGTCCTGTCTCGTTCACACGAACTAATTTCCGATTGTTCATGAAGAAACGCAATCGAGCCCATTATTTTATTTTTATTTTATTTTATTTATTTAGGTAAGTAACAGCATGAACTTATAATTAGATACATAATTCTTAAAAAAACATGTTCTTATGCCGATTATAACTTACGCCGTTCGAAATTATTTGAAAAATATTTTACAAACTAAATTATGAAACAAAAAATAAAGTACATCCGTAAATATTTATTATTTGAGAGAAAACGGATCTATACCGCGCGGAAATAAACGGCAGTCCTCCCGATGCATTTGTAGATGGCCAATGTAACTTTGCCGAAAATGTAACTTTGCCGGGAGAACTCATCATCCAAGCCCACGCGGCAAGGACTCATCTTCACCAACCATAAAATGTCAAATGACCGCAAAAGTTGTAGAGTTAACCTCAAACATTTAAATCATACTTATACAACATACATTCAAAATAAGTAAATGGGAATACATATATAAGTTATATTATATTGATAAATACATAATACAAATCAATAATTACTGGCAGTTGTCGCTGTCGTACCTACTGCCGATTTGAAGCTAATTTTGTTTCTAGTATATAAATGTCAAGCCCTGTGAATTTATCATTATACGTACGTAATCGGTTAAGCATTGAATTGCGCGTGTAGTTAGAATGTCGTCTCGGGGGTTCGAATAACTGTATAGATCGGGTCTTACGTTGCGGCACCTTCAGAGCGACGCTCGAAACTATGTATCCAGCGTCCCATTGACGATGTCATGTAGCGCAGTCATATCCGCAGCAGTGCGCCGATCCTCAAGCGACAGCATATTAAAATGCTGTAGCCTATCATGGTAAGAGTCAAATGCAAGATGGTCGCGTCGGGCTATGCACCGGACGAAACGTCTTTGAATCCCTTCCAGTTGGGCTTTGTTCACGCTGTATTGCGGAAACTAAATGGGAGACGCGCGAATTCAAGAATGCTGCGGATATAGCTGTTGTATAGTGTCAGTGCGGCCTTGGTGCCCGAGAAGGGCTTAGTGATCCTTAACACAAACCCTAGCATATCAATGTTATTATAGATGGTCAAATAAATCGATATTAGTGTGCCTGACAACGCTATCAGCGCCACCTGCTTAGCGCCGTTTCAGAAAGGTTGCTAAATCGTTATATGGATTTGATCAATTTGATACCATATATAATCAATGCTGAATCGATTTCTTTAAATTGGCTCTTGTCTCTAAATCGTATATTGGTTGCGCGCGCAGGTGTTTCTCTAGGCATTGATAGCATCCGGTCCGCCGTCTTCGTCGTGGCTCCGCGTCAACCGTCGTGTCCGTCATTAGCCTTGCACTAAGCCTAGAAGCGAGCAGTTGGGCTGGGATTGATAATGAGCTTGGCGAATGCCAACCGACCAGTTCTGGGCGAGCGGTTCTACTTTTTGCGCATGCGTGGACTTCGTACCAGAGCTCTAGTCGACCCACACCAAACGCCGTGTCCGTGTAACACGTCACCTATACACACTTATTCTCCTTCCACTGATTCTTATATCTCATTTATATAGATCGGTGTTTTTGAACCTTTTTTAGATCGCGATCCCCGTTTTGGTTAAAAAGAAACTTCCGCGAACCCTCTTGGACTCTTTTCTATTGTACAGCTGTAACTGTAAGCTATTAATGACTATTAATCGGTTGAACAGTTTACATGAATAGCTTTTTTGTATTTTTTTGTTTTTTAAAATATATCTTTGGTACAAAATAATTAATATTGTTTATAATCTCAATGTAAAATTTCATTTTCATTTGTTTTTGTTCTTTCTCTTTTTCTATAATATTAAATCACTGCTAAAAAATGTATATATAAATAAGGTATAATAACGGAGATATGTACTGTACACATTATAGATAGATAGTGTGAACATATAATTAGTCATAGTTTTATTGTTATATTTTGTATTTGTTATGTATAAACGCTGTTTGATAACCAAATAAAATAATATAAAATAAATAAATACAATACCGATTTTTTTGTAAAAACAATAGCGAAAACCACATTCATTAAACTATAAATTTTAGAATAAAGTAACTACATTCATCCTTGTAATTATTAAATTTAAATAATTAAATTGTCATTGAAATACGAAGTTAAAAAAATAAACAAAAATTAAAACATAAGAGCGGAGATATACTGCCCTTTCGGAAGGCAATATACAATTTCTGTTGGTACCACCATTGGTTGGATATATGAATTTCTTTCCGAGTAAGGAAATAAATTTTAAAAGTATATAAATAATAATGAATTACTGGGCTAAGAGAACGTTTTTGTAATTAAATGTATTTTTATGGGCTAAAACAAAAATGAATAAACTTTAACTGCGTTGCACTTTCAAAGCTGTACCTAACTGTTTCCATCTCAGATCAGCATAAGGTTTTGTTTTTTTATAAAATATTTGTGTTTTTGTATTTATCCACATAGATACATGTATATTTCCGAAATATACATAATCAGACCTGTCATTTGACCATAAACACAATATATTTATGTTTATTTATTGATATTTGGACATTTAGACCTTTAAACAACTACCTACTTACTTAATATTTAGACAGTTTTAGTACCTTATGAAATTCGGGATAACATAACGGTTCTAACAGTATCACACACTTCTAAATCGGTCCAAGCGTTTAGAAGTAAAGGCGGAATAAAGAAACGGAAAACATACATTGATGAACCCTAATCATATTACACTTGTCTTTTGTTGGGCAGTCGTTTATAAATAAAGATTTTGGAATATTTTCGATTTTTTACCTAAAATGATCTGAATTTTTTAAATTATTTCAATCAATTATTAAATTAATCAAAAGTTCAATTATTCAAAAGTTATTAACGATTTTACATGTACCTACAGATATTACCATTTTTTTTATTTTTATTTTTCGAAATTACAGGAGTTTTTTGTTTTTTTTTACCACGCTTTTATTAGGTCGACCTGTATGTAACTATTTAATGGATTCTAAGGTAACTAATTTAACCATCTTCCAAGGATCGTAGCGTCATGAAAATTGTCAGCTGTATGTAGTTCTGATGACAATACAATAATATGGTACTGTCGAACTGATCTGATGATGGAGTCGGAAGATATGAACTGGAACTTCATGATGAAACATCGTATCATAGTTGTGTTTGGACTTGTTAGAAAAGTCTTGGAATGACTTTGACCACGATTAGGTTTCAAGGTCTGATGATGAAGCCGGAAGATAGGCACTGGCATTCCATGATGGAATATCGTATCATAGCCGTGTGTATGAGAATATCGTATCATAGCCCAAAACCGTGTTTTTAGTGTTTTTTTTTAAAACTATTAATTTATTTTATACTCTAGTTATATTGATGAAATGAGGTCTAGTTTTTTTTTTTTTTTTTTTTCTCTTTATTTGAAAAAACAACAGATTTACATCAGTCTTACGTACTAGAGATAATATTACATTAAGTTATTTGATATAAATCTAAAAACGTTTTCTACTTATTGATAATTTACCTATTTTGTTATACTATTCTAATAACTTTAATATTTTATTTTAATTTCCGTTTGGTGTTTTTTTTTTAGTCCGTTATTTTTGCAGAGGCGAGTTGCTTGAATTGTGATTTACTTAGAAGCATACCATCAAAGCAATTTACGATTTTCACATATGAGTGCATTATACGGGGCACCGGCGAGAATAGAGCGTTATTGGTTGAACAATGCGGCGGGCGGAAGACATCACAACGACGAGTTCTGTGGATCGACGGAACGTTCAGCGGGAAACAACTGAGCAGATCAGGGCAGTCGAGTTTATGGGTAAAGAGTGAATTAATGAGGAGAAGATCTGTAAGAGTACGTCTCGTCTTCAGAGATTGACATTTAAAAAAGTGAGTTTGGGCGTTGTAATCGGCGAATTCTATTTCGTGAAAGAATTTAAAACGCATCCACCTCAGAACCGTTTTCTGAACTCTTTCAATGTCTGAAACATATTGTTCGTAACATGGATTCCAAATCACACTGCCAAACTCCAGTCTACTCCGGACAAGCGATGTAAACAGGAGCATAACAACGCGGAAATCCTTGAACGGCTTCGTTACCCTCCAAATGAATCCCAGCAACTGGTAACATTTGGAAGTCATTAGCTCGATATGAGTATTGAAGTTAAGTTTACTATTAAATGTTATACCCAAGTCAGTGAATTCAGAAACTCTTTCCAGTTTATGCGCGTTAATATCATATTGGTAATGTGTAGGCCGATGAGATCTAGAAAAAGACATGGTTTTGCATTTATTTAGGTTTAAGTACAGTTTATTTGTTACGCAATATTCTTGTAAATTTATTAATTCGGCTTGAATATCATAGCAGTCATCAGCAGAAGCAATCGTATTGAAAATTTTAAGGTCATCAGCATAAAGTAAGAATTGCGATTTCCTGAAACATTTTCCGATGTCGTTGATAAACAGCGTGAATAAAACAGGCCCTAAATGGCTTCCCTGTGGCACACCGGAGGTGACGTCGATGGCTTTAGACAAATGTCCGTTTACTTGGACTAATTGGGATCGATTCGATAAGTATGATTCCATCCATCGTAGCAAAGAACCGTGAATGCCTAAACGGTATAACTTCTGCAAGAGCAAAGAGGTATTCACTTTTTGTGTTATTAATCGGGGGCCACACTGTATATAAACATTATCATGATGATAGAGGTACAAGTGATAGGAAACGGGGAAGAGGGAGAGAGAGAGAAAGAAAGAGAGAGCGAGATACGTGTACGAGTTTTTTCATCATTTATTGGGCAAGGTCAATGACAGCTGCCGCACGAACCCGCGCGAACAAAACAACGAAATGGAATACGACGCCAAACCCTGTTGCTGCGTTTATATTGTGTTGCGGTAGGTTATATTTTAGCGAACAACACGCTCTTTAACATCCGGGGCTCATCCATAAACTACGTTGGGAAGGAAATTTGACGATACATCACCAGGCAGTTTTTTAAAGAGCTAATATTAAAATTACTAATCTGCAGTAAAATTACATTAAAATTGATGACTGGTTATATATAAATCAGTGGATAGATATTCTACTAAAAGAGAAAGGTCTCGAGGAAGTTACTGCGAATTTTAATGATTTTTGCGTATTAAGTATTTTAAGCGGAAGGCTACCGGTAGGGATACCGAGTTGCGTCAACTCGGTAGGGATACCGAGTTGACGCGACTAAAAATTTAGGTATTTTTGAAATGCCACGCGCCCGCGCGCTTTCGATATATACATAAAGATGTATAGGTATACCGCGGCGACAAGGGAATACGTCCCACCGTTGGCAGTGGCCAATTACGAATGACGATTTCGGCTTCGCGCGTCGTCTAATATAGTCGATTTGGCTTTTCAATTATAATATAATAAACTATCAAATGAACCGGGTTTTATTAAGTAAAAATTAGATTACAATAATAAAATAGCTTAAGATCACTGTGTTGTTTTGTATATCACTCAAAAGTATCTTTAATAAATAGAAAAAAAATAATGTTTGGCTATAACATTTCTGGAAATTACGTAATTTCAAACATTTTTTCTTATATTTCTTGTATGGAAGTCCAAAAACTGTCTTAGTACTATGCAAATAAACCATACGCTGGTTTAAACAGTATTTTTTAATATTGAGAATCATCTCTAGGTTTTTCAAAAACTGAAGACAAATCTCGCTCGTTTTTATTTTTTTGGAAAACAGGCACAGAATAAAGATAATTTACAATTAATATGGAAATAATTTACCAAATTCGTTTTGACGAAATGATAGCTTGAGGATTGGGTTTCTAAAATCCGGCATAATTGTATTAAAATTCTTTTTCGTGTTCTCACAACCAGGCCACAAAATTATGCTTCATATAGCTTTTGGCCGCCACGGCCTCTTAACAGGGTTATAGATACAAATTGCTTATATGCACTTGGAATCTATAATCCCACACTTAGTATCTATAATTGAAGTATTAATAGGGCAATGGCGATTCCCTTGGTGGAGATATCACACACTGCACAAGCGTTCAAAAGTCAACTTAGGACTCGTTCCAAAATGAAATCAACAATTGTTGATTTCATTGTTGACGCATCGTACGACGCGCTCTGGATGCTAGCGCTTTAGTGAAACAAGGATTTTTCAAACAACTAGAGCGGTCAACTACAACGGGCGACCCGTCACCTCAGAAAGTTTTAACTATATGAAATCGTTCTGTCTCCCGTGAGGTGAGCGCAGAAGACTTGGGACGAAAAACAATTCACTGTCTAGCTACGCCACCTGCCCGTCAGAGGCCAGCGCCTTACGGCGAGGCACCGGGAAAGGTACCCAGCGGGCAGCCTCGCCCACTGACTACCAGTTTGGAAGGATATCTCCGTTTGGAATTAACCTTCAGGTTACCTCCTGCCTCTTGAATGTTTACAGGATCGGGTGATACGGTGGCATCCTTTTCCCGGCTTATTCACCCGAGATCGTGTGTCCGAATGGTCGTTTCAAGAGCAGTTGCCACAAGGTTCACAACTACCCCCGCTTTATAGGAAACATTACTGTTCCCAGACTCCCCCGGCTGTTAGTCGGAATGCATAATCGATTGGCTGACGTCGCACGATGCGCAAACCGTCCAGGAGCGCCCGAAGGTTGACTCCTAGGGGAGGCTGATCCACAGTCCAGCGTCCTGCCCTGGCTCTCACTTCTGCGTGGAGGCCACGGTATGGGTGTTGACACGTGCATTTGACCTACCCTATACAACTGGGTCTCAGTGGCCAAACTGCAACAGGGCCTATTAGCTACTCATAATCAATCACTCGTTTATTAAAAACCCAATCATAATAATCATAATCATAAGTTTTTTATTCAAAATAGTACGAAATCGTAACTTTTTGACGTCATTAATGAATACAAACATACATAAATGATAAAAAATTAAGATATTGTGACATTATAACAAATTATTGTGATATATAACGTGATATTAATAATCGAGGTAACCATTTTATTTCCAGGGGTCTTTGTCGTCTAGATAATCATTTATTTTATAGTAGCCCTTTGAGTACAGCTTCTTCTTAATAAATGACTTAAAAATTGTATCACAGATAAATTTTGCATGTTTACTGGGACTTTATTGTAGAAGCGTATACATTGCCCTTTGAATGATTTTGTGGTTTTGGAGAATCGACTTTTATGGTCAGCAAGTTTATTTTTATTTCTAGTATTGACACCATGCCTATCAGAGTTTTTTAAAAACAGTTCTTTATTTTTATGCACATACATTAAGTTTTCATAGATGTAATGAGATGCGTCGAAATATTGATTTCTTTAAATTTTCCGCGTAACGACTGTCTAGCACCCAATTTATAAATAGCGCGGATGGCTCGTTTCTGTATTATAAATATTTTATCAGCGTCAGCAGCATGACCCCACAGCAAGATGCCATACGACATCAAGCTGTGAAAATCATAATCATATCAATATCATAATCAATATTATTTCATAATCAATATCATAATCAATACCAATCATAATCAATATTATTTTATCAGCGCCAGCTCCGTGTCGCCTGCGGAGAAGGGTTGCCAAAACGTACTACGGAATTCAGCAATCTAATACCCTATATAGTCAATGGCTCAACGAAATAACAACTGGGTTACATATTTTTTCGGTAAATCAGGACATTATAAAACAATTTCGCTTGAATACTAAAGTAGAGTGACTGCAGATTGATACGTTAACTTTCGCTTGTCCAAAGTTTTGGAAAATTCACGAAAAACATCATCATAGCAGAGATATCGTCACCACGACAATTCTTCCGCCACTCCGCTAAATTAACTCGTCTTGAAGACTTCTTCTTGGAGACTTCTTCTTGAAGAGTTTTTGAAGACTTCAAGTGAGGAACAGCTATCCCATCCTACGTTACTGCTCATGCTTCCGAACATTTCGTTTTTGTGGGATTGAAGCCTCATTTGAGTTTTACATTATTCTATGGTAAATATACTAGAGATATACTATAGAAATATGTAAATATACTAGATAAATATGTAGAGTATAAACTCATAGGTCATAAAATTGTACACAAAATGATATATACATATATAATCACTGAAGTAACATTGAGTTTAAATTTCGAAACTTTTGAGAATTTATATACAAAAAAATACTTTTCATTATGTATTTGTTTGCGACCGAACCTGAAATAGAGCAACAGAAAATTCTAACCTATTTGACATAAAAATAAAGCTTATTATTTTCTCTGCTAGAAAGATTGTAATAGATAGTCGACCTTAACTACGTATAAGGTTTATCCGGTGATTAAGAAACACGAGGCCGCGTGCAATTTTCTAGTTGTGAAAAATCAATTGCATTAAGAATAAAATAATAGTTTATAATAAAACACTAACAACACGCTTTTATAAATGCACGTAAAAACCACATCATCAGACCTTGAAACCTAATCGTGGTCAAAGTTCATTCCAAGACTTTTCTAACAAGTCCAAACACAGCTATGATACGATGTTTCATCATGAAGTTCCAGTTCATATCTTCCGACTCTATCATCAGATCAGTTCGACAGTACCATATTGTCATCAGAACTACATCCATCTGCCAATTTTCATGATGCTACGATCATTGGAAGATGTTTAAATTAGTTACCTTAGATTCCATTAAATAGTTAGTTACATACAGGTCGACCTAATAAAAGCGTGGTAAAAATAGGGCCAGGATGATACCATCTCGGCCAAATCGGGCCATCAGATGGTGATGGATGAAATAAAAGATCGCAACAATGAAGTTACATAAGTCATTTAAATAAGAGTACTCGTTAATAAATACTAATTTACTCAATACAAGGATCATATTATTACGCCAGATACAGTATATGTAAGTAAGTGTTTTAATCAGATCTCAGAAACTTTCAGTATTGTTTTTCTGTGTTAGGTATGGCAACTCTGCTGTAATATGCAATGCAACGCAATGCAAACTTGCATCGCCGTGACGTTGCCGATACTGATTCCGCCTAGTATGGCGGTCATGACTTCTGTCAACCGTACATATAAACACACATTTTTTAGGATTGCTAAAAAGTAAAACAATGAGTGTGATTTGGTACGTACTCACTCCTTTGAAAGCTCCAGAGGCGCGTATCCTCGGTCATGAAGTTCGCCGGTTTAGTTTCTTCATCGCTTATTGGGAAAGGTCAATGACAGCCGCAGCACAACGCATGCACAAACACTCGCGCTCAAAAAAAACGCAGCAACGAAAAGCGACGTCGATGCACTTTAGTACGTGTTGAGGTAGGTCGGGGACTGCGACGCACTTTCGGAGTTTTAGCAATGTTGTGACAGCGGTCGATGTGTTGATACAAATATACACAAACACGCGCGAAGTCCGAAGCGAGCGGACAGTTTGACTTGACACAGTGCTACGACGATGACGTTCGCGAGTGCACTGAAAAGGCGGGAGATGGCGTTGCACCGGGCGCGAACCGGCCGAAAAACGCCGCGACCTTCGCTCGCTCGACGTCAATAAAATCTCTACGAAAACCGCATTATTCTACCGAAAATCCTCATTCTTAACCCGTGTCCAACTTAAGTAAATCGTGAATTAGACGAAGCGACGGTAGATGGTGTCGTCTCGCTTGCACTCGCGACACACCCGTCCGCCGCGGCGCGAGACCGATGCACTAAACTTAATTTCTTTCTTTCGTCGTCGTTTCATTCGGCGCGGCCACGCTGACAAGTCAAAATAACCAATGCTATTTCTATAACCTTGCCAGACTCTGCTTTCTCCGCTTTTTAGCATACTTTCAACCAATCAAACCGCACCGAAATGCACAACCATCCCTATGTGCAAATAAAGTGGCAATATATATATATATATATATATATATATATATATATATATATATATATATATATATATATATATATATATATATATATATATATATATATATATATATATATATATATATATATATATATATATATATATATATATATATATATATATATATATATATATATATATATATATATATATATATATATATATATATATATATATATATATATATATATATATATATATATATATATATATATATATAATTTGAATTATTTCGATATGTCACCTTCATGTATGAAAAGGCTTTGCCGAAGTGATCAATTTGTTTAATTTTTGATTTTTTCGCTTTAATTCGTCTCAATTGGAGGCATTTTGTGTTGCAAAAGGATTAGCTTGATTTCTGAGATATATGGATGAATAATGATCGTTCGTCGATGGTAAAGGGACCCACAAACTTACATTGCACTGTCGAAAGTCGTGCACATCCGTAAGTAGGTATATCTCATTCAAATATTAGCATTTCCCGATCCAAGCTGGGATTTCCTTCGCTGCTTTTTAAGTAGCTTTTACTGAATTTATTTTAAATAAAACATCATCCTATAAACGGATTTCTTTACAAACCTAATCAAATATAATATATATATATATATATATATATATATATATATATATATATATATATATATATATATATATATATATATATATATATATATATATATATATATATATATATATATATATATATATATATATATATATATATATATATATATATATATATATATATATATATATATATATATATATATATATATATATATATATATATATATATATATATATATATATATATATATATTATACCTTTTTGATTTTACAAAAATACACAAATCACACAATCTATACGAAATTAAAAAAAATATCTCCTTATGTCAATCAATCAATATATCTTTTTTCAAAAAACGAGTAAGTAACCATAAAAAAACACAATTTGTTATTTTGTAGATCCACAAACTTTGGCACAGGGCCATATATACCGATGTAATTAATTTGCTATTAAGGCATTTAGGTGATAGCAGAAAACGGGAAAGAGTGTCATACTTCTGTCAGTAATGGTCATTACTTGGTTTGACCAGCTTAGTTTTAAGTCAATAATAATTTCTAAATAGGCTTCATTTCGTATTCTTAGCATTAATTATAATTAGAATCATGGAAAAAATACAAAATTACGTAAATCAATCAAAATTTCACTATTATTGGCATAATAGAAAATTGACAAAGAAATTGCAATCATTGTGAATCGTGACGCAAATAGCGGCCTAAATATTAAAATTTGATAAGCAGTTTTTCGTTTTGATTAGTTCACCCATGACTCATCAAGTATGCTAAAATAGGTATGTTGCAATTGCATTGTTATAGTTTAAAAAGATAACATATTTCTATAGAAAGCAGCTGCAATGCAATTTACCTACAGCCCGACCAGAAAAATCACATTTGAAATGGAAATATTATCTATCTTCTACCTACCTATCTATCTTCATATACCTACATACACATAGGAGCAATGGATCCTAGTCACAAACAAACACCTTAATATATCGGAAACTAAGAACATAAGCTTATTCAAAAAATATTACATTAAAAATAACAATAATTTAAAAAAATAAAAAACACGACTTCCTTTACAAGAAGTGAACTGTTGTATTTAAAACTATTTAAACATATATTCGCTTTGAAAAGCAACGTTTTGTAAGAGAATAAAATTCGCTTCTCGCCCTGCGGCAGGTATTTTGAAACGATCATGCGCCGCTGCGCCGCTGCCGCTATAAATATATATTGCCGAAATATACTCTATCCGACTTTTCATTTGTACTAAACACGATATTTTATCCTAATTTTATTGACATTTAGATAATTATTTATTTGATATTTGAGCACTTTAGGTGCCATAAAGATTCTAATATTTATTTATTTATTTTTATTTATTTAAAGCAATGTACATAATAAGCAACAAGCGTAACAAATTATATTTAATATCTACACTTAAATAAAACCCACAGCAAGTTGTGTCACGCTTATAGTGAAGATCGGCTTCATGTCGCCCAACTAAGTATGAACACTTGTTCTAGGGCAGACATATTAAACAAATACTAGTTTAAAAAGAAAACATAATCAAAAGAAAAAAAAAGTAGATTAAACAAAAGACCACATTACCACACACTTCTAAATCGGTTCAAACGTTTAAAAATTATGACAGAATAAAGAAACGGAAAACATACATATGAGTAGGGTACATAATCCTAGACACATAACACTTCTTTTTTTTGTAGTTTAATAAATTCGTAAGAACCAAAAACGGTTATTTAAAAATTGGGAAAATTTTGTGTAGAGTAATAATTGAACACTTTGTATAATTTATTTTGCTAAATTTATGTTCCTCATACTTCTTTTTGTACTCGACCTACCTGGTTTATTCCTGACGACCGCGAAGAGGAAGAACGAAAAAAACTAAAGTGTCAGGTGATGATGACATTCTTTTACGATTTATATCGAAGAAGCTGCTTTCTCCTTATATGAAAGTAAGGTTTCGTAGCACGTACCCTATGGCACTCGGGATGACATAGCGATTCCAAATAACCACACGCTTCTAAATCGGCTCAAGCGTTTAAGAAATAAGAACTAAGAAATAGGAAAAAATTATTTTCAAAAACCCGATCTGGGTATATAAATTACATATAAAAAAAATTGCTATTTCTACAAATAAAATTACATTTCAAATTATAAAAAAGTCTATAAAAAACTAATATTGAAAAAAAAACATAGAAATTCAAAAATAACAAAAACATAAAAACTAGAAAAATAAAAATAAATAGAAATAATGAAAAACATAGAGAATCAGCAATTCAATAACGAAAATATATGAAAACTAGAAAAATAGAAAGCATCCAGAGAGTTCTACATAGACTACATTTAATAAGGATCAAATTACCAATCAACAATCAAGAAATAGAAAAATGCATCGACTCAAAAATCAACTGGTCTCGATGATATACCTGTTAGCGTAAATAAAATCCATAGACGTGTACTGGCACCTTGTCTAACATATCCTTACAATTTAAGCTTTTCAGAGGGAATATTTCCAGATTGTCATAAAGTAGCCAAGATTACACCGATATATAAAAGAGGGCGATCCCACGAGCGTAGAAAATTATCGACCCGTAGCCCTACTGAGCAATTTCTCAAAAATTTTGGAGGAGGTCACCGAAAAACGACTAAATGGTTTCCTTGAAAAATTTGTGGTCATTTCAGACAGTCAATATGGATTCCGGACAAAAAAAATCTACATAGGATGCCGCGCTGTATGCATGTTTCATGATTGAGAATAGTCGAAACAAGAAGATGCTTTCAGCAGGACTGTTCTGCGATCTAAGCAAAGCATTCGACTGTATAAATATCAATAGAAGTTATGGTGGAATAATAAAACGGAAAACACACATACATGAATCCTAAACACATATTACTCCTGTTTTGGGCAGTCTTGTAATAATGAATATTAAATAGGTACTTACTAAGAACGCTCCTTAATTTTACTTTTCCCGCCCACCAAGCGAGAGGAAAGGAAAGTACTGTGAACGCGCTAAAAAACGATATCAAGACGAAAATATCCATTTTGAGCCCCCCTGAGACAATAATCAAAACAATCGATAATAAATTGTCATAATATAACAGGTACAGATTGATATACTGAATAACAGTAACGTACACATCCTACTAATATTATAAACGCGAAAGTTTGTATGTATGTATGGATGTTTGTTACTCATTCACGCAAAAACTGCTGAATGGATTTTGATGAAACTTTACAATAATATAGCTTACACATCAGAATAACACATAGGCAATAATTTATAAAGATATAGCGTGAATTATCTAAAATATAACGATATGTCAAGTAAGTAGGAAAAAAATCTAAGAAATTGACATTCGAAATTTAAATTCTATCATACTAATATTATAAACGCGAAAGTTTGTATGTATGTATGGATGTTTGTTACTCTTTCACGCAAAAACTAATGAATGGATTTTGGTGAAACTTTACAATAATATAGCTTACACATCAGAATAAGATATAGGCTATAATTTATAAAGATATATGGTTTTCTATCATTATTATACACAATTTTCCATCACCACGCGGGTGAAACCGCTGGGCGCAGCTAGTTACTTATATATAACAAATAAAATACATACATAATAAATAAATAAACATATTTAAAAAAAAACATTATTTTTTTTGTACTAATTATGAAAAAAACATTATTTTTTTCATAATTAAGTACTTAATATTTCATATTTAGGTACTTAATATTTCATTATTTCATATTTAGGTACCTAATATATACGTATTTTTACTAATTATCAATTAATATTAGGTATTATTATAAATGACTTTTTTTTTATTATTATTATTTTATTTTTTATTACATGTATTTTTAAAATTCAAATCCATCCTAACTAGGCCTCGCCTGTACTAAGGTAGGCTTAATATAAAAAAAGGTATAGTGGTTTTCGTATCTAGCTGTAATACATCTTTGTATATTATTATGTTACATTTGAGAAGTTAGAAATAGAATAATAAAGCGTAATAATATTAAATTTAGGCATATACATATAAATATATACATACATATATAAATAAATATATACTTTATAGATAAATATAAAATAATACTATATATACATACATATATCTCACAAATCGTGCACTATTTTAATATATATGTTATTAATGTCTCCGTTTCTTGTCGACCCATAGTCAAAAGTGACTTAGTTAGGTTTTTCTTTACGCTGTGACTATTCCTAGATTTCAGTCCTGCAGGAAAAACACTATTCTTTTGTTGAACAGTCGAGGAGCAATGTAAGAAAAGTGTTTTTGTGCTAAACTTGTTCTCTTTTTTTGGATTAAGTGCTGTCTGGTTGTTGTTACTCGTGTTCCTGTATGGTGTGTTGAATATAGATGATAATTGTCATGATTATAGTAGTAAAGTAGGACTACCTTAGCGTATATTTGACGAACGCCAAGGACTTTAGATTCATTGTACAAGCTCTCAGAAGAATACCTGAAGGGTTTTTTGTGTATTACTCTTAATAGCGACATTTGGGCTTTAATTAGAGGATCAAGTGCTTGCAGCGAGGCTCCACCCGAAGCTATGATTCCGTATGCTAGTAAGTTATGGGCCAATGCGAAATATATCGTTCGTACTAAATCTTTGGATACGGCATTTCTTATTAACTTGAATATATGTACAAGTTTTTTCAATTTTGTTGCAGTGCACCTGATATGATCTTCCCACTTAAGTGTATAGTCCAGAGTTAATCCTAGGTACTTTATTGTATCTACTCTTTCCACCTCCGCACACGTACAAGGCTTGCCGTCGATGACAGTGTTGCATGTGTGGATTTTTAGTTTGCGCTGGGTTTGTTTGTCGTAAGTTTTCTTCATTTGAAAGGTCATATATTTAGTTTTAGAGTCATTAAGAGTCAGTAGATTATAATTTAGCCATACTTTGATTATAGATAGTCCGTTTTCACTATTTATTATTACTATTATATATTATTATTATTTATTATACATTATTATTAAGTATTACTTGTTTATAGTTGTAATGTTATTTTTGGTGTAGTGTAAATTACATTTTAACTTAATATGATCCAGTTTTTTATTTTATTTTGGAAGTTATGTAGTTTATAATCATTTGTATTGGTGTTCTCCTTAGAACAGGCACAACACAATGTATTTTTTTGTGGACCAATAAATAAATAAATTGCATTTGACCTTTCAGTTTTTAAGTTTCCTACTTGACGCCAGGCTGCAACGAATGATTAAGAAATTTCATTTATTTGATAATATTATATTACTAGGAATTTATAATTTCTATACATTTGAAACCCTAATACAAGCTAAATTTCCTATATTATGTAAAATAAAGGTTTAATAATCTAAAAACTATATCAATAATCTAAAAACTATAAATAGTAAAATTATTCAATCAATAGCCAAGACGTAATAAAATAATCATAACAGGTTAAAAGGTTTCCTACCAGCGAACGCTTATCTCCAAAACGGGCCAAGTTCAGAAATTGGAATTCGGGCGACCGAAATTCTCCTCCGAAAATTAGTAAGTACTTATCGAAGGATAGGCGAATGAGACCTCAGAAAAATATCCGAATTTGTAGGGTCAATTTTGTAGGGTTTGATCAATAAAAATCCAGTGTTGTCGGTCAATGCAGATTCTACGTCTGCTCGCGCCGGCTACTAGGCGCGTACTAAAAACTCTATCCCAGCGCTGGCACCGAATCTTTACGCAGTGATGGTATAAGGGTGTTAATGGCAAAGCATATTTAGCGTAACTCTCAGAGCGCTCTCACGTTTTAATTATTTGTAATTAATTTAGGGCCTAAATAAAAAAATGTGGCTAAGTGCTGCCATAGAGAATTAACCAGTCAATATAATTAAAGTATAATAAAACACACTCACCGCTTACATTGTAGGTGTAAACGCGCCTTAAAGTTTTCGAAATCAGTTTAAAGCCTTAATGTCCAAGGCAATTAGCAACTTTTTTGAGTCCAAATTTTAAATTGGTTCCTTATCGAGGGATTCACTTAGAATCTTTTTAAAATTAATAACTATATTTTTCGAAAAACTCATAAAACTAAAAATTTTCAGATATGGTCGTTCCCAGGTATCATGTCGCCTTAACTGCTCCGCAACTGGGTATAAAAGGGGGTTGATTTTTTAAACTTGCTTATGTACTCCTCGAAGGAAATAAGGCTTTTAGTATTTGTGTGAATATGAAAAACAGGCGGAGAAGGGCTGCATTTTCATAAAAGTAGAAATTTCATAAAAATCTTGGAAACAGATAATATGGGAAAATGATTTTCGGGTGTCAACACGTTTACTGTCCATTGAATCATATATGACTCACAAAAAAATATTTTTCTCTTTACACTCACGCCAATGAATCAGATATTACTCAAAGCAACTCTACGTTTAAAGACAAACATAAAATTGAGCGTGTGTTGTCTTAAAAGCAAATACCTATTATGAGCTTGATCTTGAATGTTACAATAAAATTAAAACCTGCTTTGAAATCGTTATTTCAAAAAAGACACAATTGGCAATATGTCTTTTAGAGGAGTGGTTAGTACAAAAATATTTTTTAAGCATAACTTGAAACAAATAATTTTATAAAAATTAATAAAATTAGCGATTCAATATTTTTTAGTTCGTATATAGCGGTAATTATGTCATTAAGGACAGTGGCGGCGCTAGACCACACTTGGCTCTCGAGGCCTTTTTTATTTCCCAGTCAAAAGAAAACGTTAGATTACATGAGCCGAATCATAGTGAAACTAATGTATGAGTAAACGAGTTTTATTGCTAATCAAATGATGTTAAAAATTACACAAATAGATATTAAAATAGACGAACTTTTCGGCTTTTGGCCTCACTGAACTTTTTCAGGATTATGTCATAGCTAATACTAGCCGCTATTTAAGCTTCAATTGATAGAATTGATAACGCAGATAGTCTCTCTTGGGTCATCGTGCTTCTCAAGTAGGTCTTAATCAATTTTAATTTTGAGAAGCTTCTCTCAGCGGAAGCTGTACTGACGGGAACTGTGAGCATGATTCTAATTGCTATGTAAACATTTGGATATATTTCTTCCAAATTATTTTCTAAAATGTACTGAATGAGTTGTTTCGCGTCGTTGACAGCGTCAAGTGAATTCTTCTGAAACTTTTGCGAGGTCCCCTCAGGTGCGAGGCCGACGGCGGTCGCCGACGTCGCCGACGCCTAGCGCCGCCACTGATTAAGGATCATGCTCAAATGTGATTCTGTAGACGCAGGGTCATGATTTTGCTACCATACGTCTATTAATTACACTTGTACAAATACAAATAACATAAAAAAAGCCATAAAATGTGAATTTTTACAAGACTGCCCAACAAAAAATTGGGAGAAAAACGTGTTTAGGGTTCATCATGTTTTCCGTTTCTTTATTCCAGCACAACTTCTAAACGCTTTAACCGATTTAAGCGTGTGTGGTATTGTTCGTATCGTCATTTCATCTCGAGTGTTATAGGGTACCTTAACTGTCCAAATATTAAGGAAGTCGTTGTCTAAATGACCAAATGTCAAAAAAATTACACAAATTTATTGTGTTTAGTGTCAAATGAAAGGCCTGTTTGAGTACATTCCGGAAAATACATATATCTATATGGATAAATACATGAACTACGAATATTTAGCTAAAAAACCGTAATAAAAATAATTAAATAAAATAATATACAAACGGAGCTGCCATGAATTCACCGACCGAAGTCGGGCCCATTATATAGTATTATTACACTTCTGAGGGGTGAGCAGTGGATTCCGGACTAACGACCGGCTGTGGTAGGTTTAGGACATCTGTCTTGCCACATGTGAGCGTCACCTTACCACCCATTCACCCCCCCTTCGAATTCTATGGAATCCGACATATGGAAATCGCGTTGTTGATTATGTTCCTGGATATATTGAGTTGTCAACCACAACGGGCGAACCCGTCACCGCAGGACGTTTTAACGATTGTTCGTTCTATCAACCGTGCAGTGAGCGTAGAAGACTTGGGACATAACAATTCAACGTCTAGCTACGCCACAACCCGTTAGAGTCCAACGCCTTACCGCGAGTAGCCAGGTATGTTACCTGGCGGGCGGCACTCGCGCCCTAACTACCAATTGTGACCAGATTTCTCCGGTCTCTCGATTGGTTCCGAGTTCGAGGTCGCTTGCGCGGTCCTCTGCCTTACGAAGCGGTGAAACGGAGTGTACCGAATCTATCGCGGACCAAGGCGTCCTTTGCCCGACTCTGAACCGGGATCGGATGGCCAATGGTCATTTCAAGAGCAGTCGCCGTAAGGTAGACAACTACCCCCGCTCTATAGGAAACAATACAGTTCCCAGACTCCCCCGATTGTTAGTCGGAGAGCACAATCGATTGGCTTGCGCCGCTCGGTGCGCAGACCGTCCAGGAGCGCCAGAGGATTGTTCCCAGGGGAGACTGGTTGACCCAGTGTCCTACCCAGGCTCGCACCCCATGCGTGGAGGCCATCGGATGGGTGTTGACCCGTGAGTGTGACCGACCCTGAAACAGAATGGGTCTTCGTGGCCAACTCAGCAAGGGCCCATTAGCTCCCTATATGTTCCTGGACAGACCAACATCTTTAAAAAGTTGAAACAGAGATTTTGCTGGCAGGCCACGAGCGCCAACTTCCACCGCGTGAAGGTGAACAGTGAAGCCTTTCCGGGTTACGGCATTTGCGAGATCATGGTATTTATTTAATCACAATAGTTAATGGTATTTATTTATTTATTAAATGGTATTTATTATATACAATAGTTCACTATCTGTAACTGCAGCCGCATTTTTTAATGTTTTTATTATATTTACTTGTTTAAACCAATAGACGCACATTTAGAATCGGTATATCTTTCGTAGTAAATTTGTATGCTACAACATACGGGCGAATGGATTCTAAAATACACATTTGTAAGGTGGACAATGAACGTGTTGATAACCTTGGAAATAACAAAGCAAGTAAGTATTCCAGGTGGTAGCGAATTTCAATCTTTAATGATGTATAAAGATTGATTTCATAAAAGAAATGTTCGGGTTAATGACTCCCCGAGGCGAGTAAAGCGATACGAAATCGTGCATTCCGGGAAATATTCCCCTGAAGGGGTAAAACGGAAGAAAAAGCAGTTTTGAACCGTCGACGGTACATCTATGAACGAATAAAAAAGGGAATTTGAAATTCAGGCGACTTACGCTTCAAAAAAATAGCCTATTAATTTGCTGACACTTGGAAATTCAATTGCCACTCAAAGCGGAGTCATTATTCTTGTTTTCGTTTTTGTTTATTCAGAAAAAAATAAGTTGGAAAAAGAGATATATTTTTAAATCTAAAAAATATTTTCCGCTGCATGATCATTAAAAGATGAAGCAAAACTGGGAGTAGGACAAAACCGATAAATCAACAAATAAATGAAAGATATCTTGAACAAGTTTTTTAATCCATTATTGGATTCATTGAATCTATCTTTTTCATTGATTAGTGTTATTTTAGATAACTTTATTCCCTTTTTAATGTTTAATTATTAGCGTAGGTACTTACTTATTTCTTCGAAAATGATCATCCTGGATAGTCAAAGAAAGAGAGGTAAAGTTTAAAGTAAGATTTAAATGTAACGCTTTAAATATTATGTTCGTAAGTACCGTATAAAATATAATTTAAACAAGCTAATGTAAATTTGGTATAACATGCAAAATATAACTTTAGGCGACATGAGACCTCTGAAAAATATCCGAAATGGGCGGACACACGAAAAAATAGGCGGAGTCAATTTTGTAGGGTTTGACCAATAAAAAACCAGGGTTGACGAAGCGTCAAGCGCAGATTTCATTACCCTAATGGCAAAACCTTAACCTCATGCTTATTTGATTCTGTCACCCAACTGGGACTAGCCCGTTCTAGGGTGTGTCTGCGCGTCTATATAATGAGCCAACTAATGGTGTGATAAAAATACGCCAATGCATAACGTCATAACAATAATTTCAGAAATATATCAAGTACAGGCGTGCCAATATTACCGTACATTCGTTTTTATACGTCGATCGTGAGTAGAGTAAGCCCGAATCGCGCGGTCGTCGACCCGGCCGTATCTCCCAGACGCTACGGTTTGGATAAGCGTACGAAAGACTTGCGGTCAATACGATGCGATATCGCAATATTGGTGAATTGAAAAGGGGCGCTCATGACGATAGCAGAGAATGGAGAGATTGCGAGGTCAGTGCGGCGGATATTTCAGGTTGGCTGATGCCGAACTTCCAACAAGTAAATATATTAAAAAGAATAAAAATCACGACTGCCTTTTACAGAACGTTAACTATTGTACCTATATATAATTATTTTTGTCACGGTTTCTTAATGAAATATTTGTGGCTTATATATTTATTTGTATAGACATATGTATATTTTTAGAATTTACTAAATCATACCTTCCATTTGACCTTAAACATGATATACTTATGTTAATTTATTGACATTTGGACATTTAGACACTTGGGATGACACACTTCTAAATCGGTTCAGGAGTTTAGAAGTTATGATTGAATAAAGAAACGGAAAAGATACTCATATGAACCATGACCACATTTCAGTCCTTTTTTGCTGGGCAGTCGTTTAAAAAGGAAACGTTGGCGACCTTTGATGATGATGATGAGGAAACGTTGATGATGATGATGATGATGACCTGGCTAAAGAAGGCATCCGAATGAGTATGGGTCGGCCCCATAAATCAAATATACATAGACCCAAATCAATAATAGTTGGGGAAGACGTATAACTATTTTTTTTACATGTAATTATAATATATAAGACCAATAAAAAATGAGTGTTGTTTCTCAGGGTCTATTTAATTTTAAAGTTTAGTAAAACTTAATACAAATATGTTCTAAGTTGTTTCAAAACTCTTTAGAAATTATTTCTGGGGGTTATCTGAAAATGAGCTAGAATAGGTATATTATTTGGGGGGTTATCTGAAAATGAGCTAGAATAGGTATATTAATTGGGGGGTTATCTGAAAATGAGCTAGAAAAGTATATTATTTGGGGGTTATTTATAAATGAGCTAGAATAGGGATATTAATTGGGGGTTATCTGAAAATGAGCTAGAATAAGTATATTAATTAGGGGGTTATCTGAAAATGAGCTAGAATAGGTATATTAGTTGGGGAGTTATCTTAAAATGAGCTAGAATATGTATAATAATTGAGGGGTTATCTGAAAATGAGCTAGAATTGGTATATTAATTGGGGGGTTTACTGAAAATGAGCTAGAATAGGAATATTAATTGGTGGTCTATCTGAAAATGAGCTGGAATATGTATATTAATTGGGGGGTTATCTGAAATTGAGCTAGAAAAGGTATAGGAAACATATATCCTAATTTCTCGGAAACTAAGAATGCTAGCTTATTCAAATAAAAAATAGGTCAAAGACTATTTAAAACGGCTCAAATCAAATTATTAAAACTTCCTAATTGTTCTAAAGCAGTGTTTTCAGCCATTTTTAGATCGCGAGCACCTATTTGGTATAAAAAGCTCTTACGCGATCTTTCTTAGACTTTTTCCATAGTTGTAATTGCAACATTCGAATAAAGAGAGGTTTTGTAAAAACAATGGCGAAAACCAAATTAAATACAACTGTTTTTTACTTTGCTAGATGTACCTAACTCTTTCCATTTTAGATCAACATAGAGTTTTGTAAAAGCAATAGCAAAACACATAGCAAATATGTTTCTTTTCACAGGCTGAAATTGTTTACATGTTGTATAAATATAGATTTTGTATTATTTTTTTTAAATTTTTTATTTTTAAATTGCCTGCGACCCCTTAGGGGTCGCGACCCGCTGGTGATTTTTTTCAAAATCTATCTACGAATCGATTGCATTTTTTTTTCTTTTGTTTCTGTCATTAAAAGAAATCATAAGAAACATTCCTATTATTTAATATTCATTTATCATATTTTTATGATAGTTTTCAATATATTAAGTCTTATGTTAGTAACCCGGATTTATTGCTCTCGAGTCTAATATATATTTTAATTTAAGGAAGTATTACGATTGATTATCATCGGTTTGGCAATGCCATCGTTTCTTATTCTAATATTTGCTTTATTCATCCAGACATATCACTAGTCCTCTACACTGGCTGTTTATCTCGCCTGTAAGAATAGGAGGGTTAGTCTTGGTGCAATGTGGTTAGTCTTGGTGTCAGTCTTGGTGTGTTTAGATCTTTCCTGCTGATCGCGAAAGACACCATTAATCCTCAATGGGTGTCAATTACTACGGGCGAACGCGCCACACCAGGGAGTTATAACGACATCGAGCCATTCTGTCTCCCATGGAGTGAACGAAAAGTCAATGCGGACAATCGACAGTCAAGCTAAGCCTAAAGCTACTGAGAGCTCAACGCCTTACCGCGACGCACTGGGAAGTGAAGCCAGCGGGCCAAGCTCACGCCCTTATTACCAGATTTGGACGGATTTCATCAAACTTCAGTTTGGTCACAGATCCGAGGACGCTTGTGCGGCCTCTACCTGATGATTTATCGCGGACCGTGGCGCCTTTTACTCGTCCGTTCACACGGAATCGGGTGGTAAACAGGTCGTTTCAAGAGTGGGTGACATAGGGTCAACATCCACCCCCGCTGCTTAGGAAACGTATAAGAACATTTCCAGATCATCACTGGAACTGATCCACCTGCCGTCGCAAGGAAACAGAGTCTTTCCAAGTTCGACTCTCGACAAGGAGTTTACCGAAAGGTAAATTTAAAAGAGTTGGGATGACCCAAGTTAACGAGCGGGTCTTAGCGGCCCTACTGCACAGAAACCATCAACTGCCAGACAGTGCACCGACCGCCCAGTTCCGCCCGAGTTATTCCCCCGAATCCGCGATCTCTTGAACCCGCTCCACCTTCGACGGCAGATTCCGTTGCAGGTGCTCACAGCTTCCCTGACATATTAAGTCCCTATTCGATGAGGCTACCAGATAGGAGCTTAACAGTGAGTTGGGCAGGCCAGGTAACAATAATTTGTCCAAGATGTACTCAAGCTGTATGAGCTATTAAGAATCAGGGATGGGGAACTAATAAAATACGTGAAGTCGGTTCAAGATCATATTATCAAATAAATATTTTTTGCCGATCAAAAACCGCAGTCTGGCCACAAACCGCCGAATTTTTTATCAGCCAAAAATATATGTTATCATATTTGGGAAGGTTACATTGAAACGAAGTCGCCTAGGTCGTGGTTGTCTGGATTATATGCGTGCCAACGAACGATACCGCGTTTTTCAAGGCTTTTGTATTTCTGATTCATTTTTAATTGTATATTTATTATTATCCGGACGTCGGTGATAAGAAAATTAAGAGGAAATAACAGCGCGAGCAATTATGTACTTTTTTGTGGGAAATCATGTATTGGGATACTGAGTCATGAAGGAAAGGATATTTGTTGGTTTGTTTATATTATTCATATATTCATATTCATATTCATTTTATTAGTATACTGGTATACAAGTCAGATACAGATTAGCAAACATTCATACATATTAGCAAACAAACATTTTTTTTTATCGTAAAGAAAAGGTAAAATAAACAAAACAAAACGAAGGAAAAAAACACAATAATAATGAAAAAGAAGAAATACAAGACAAATTGCAAAGACATCTTTAAATATTTTTGCCACAAAAGCATTTTAGACTTCACTCGAGTAATATTCCTCCAGTGAGTAAAACGCCTTTTCTGTAAGGTATCTCTTAAGGCGTCTCTTAAACACGTCAAGAGATTGCGCATGCCTAATGTGCTCGCTGAGTTTGTTGTAAACCGCTGGGCCGGCGATATAGGCTAGCCTCTCCGACTTGGATAATGCATGACTTACCGAACGTAGCATGCTACGGGATCTTGTTGGATACTGATGATGCACACCATTCACTAATCGGCTAGATTTCTGAGAACGAACAGCGCTATTTCCGTTATATAAATGGACGGCAGCGTCATGATGCAGAGATCTTTAAACAGAGGCCTAGCTGGCGTATCAAGCGTGCGGACTACACGCTTCTGCATAAGGAAAGCCCTCTGCCGGTCGGCTGCTCGCCCCATAACTCCGCGCCGTACGTTAGCAGTGAAATGTACGTATGCAAAGTAACACATGCGACAACCTCTTTCAACCAACCTTATTAAGAAGGGTTTATTTATATGTGTATGTATCCGTTCAATAAGCGTGTAAGTGTGGGTCTTATTATTGCATTCGATCGGCAGAATTAAAATGCAATTCCGATGTGTTTGATGAATTAAAATGAATTAAAATGTGTTTTCTAAGGCCGCTCGGCCCAACACTCACGACTCGGCTCCCATCCGACAGTCCTCGAAAAGGGACAAACCTGGATGGCCGCCGTGAACTCTGCTATGGCTGTAACATACAGTCGTAGACAGTTGGGATCGGAGGTTTCGATCCATGGGAACACCTCGAGTGGAACTGGGCGGTTTTCGCAGCGTCAGACGTTATCCAAACAACTGTGCGATCCGACAAATAAACGAGGTATTCTGGAAACGGACGTCTCCTAAACAGCAGGGATAGTTGTCATACTGACGTCATATATACTAGGAAACGATTCGTTGGCCATTCAATCCCATGTGATATTGACGGGCGTAGGGCGCCTCGGTCCGCGACATAAGCGGTGGGGATCTTTAGTTCACGAAATGGTGGTTTGCAGGATTCTCTCCTATTTAATCCGCGTATTGCTCTCACGGCTCTTTTTTGTAAAATAAATACCTCTTTAATATCAGTGGCATTTGCCAGCAATAGGATCCGATGTCCCAAGTGGGATTCGGCCGGAGAGTGGTATGCACTCTCAATTTCCTTTTCGTCCAATATCTTTCTCGATCTGGATACCACATAGCGGGCTTAACACAATTTTGGTTTGGGCTGGTCTATGTGGGTTTTCCGTGACATGTTTTAGTCGGTGTAAGTTCCTGGAAATTTAGTGGACTTGGCAATCTCATTAGAGTAATTTAACTGTTTTTCTTTTTTATTTGAGAAGTTTATCAACACTGCTTTGCTTAAATTGGCGACATCGGGTTCACTCTAAACTAGTCATTGACTTCAAAAAGTGTTTCGCTTGTTGGATCCTCCATTTTTGCTCTATAGTCACTTTCAAGAATGCGCCTGGTGTCGTCTGCGAGTTGGACAGTCTTGGCACATGTTATGTTGGTGGCTAAATCGTTGCAATAGAGTTTAAAGAGGAGGGGTCCTAATGTTGAGCCGTGAGGCACACCGGTGTTTACTATTTCACAACTCGATTGCTCAGCCTTTTCCTCAATTCCATTAATTATTTTAATCTCCACCACTTGGTGCCTGTTTTGTGGGTACGATTTAATGAGTGAATTGGCCGCTCCTCTAATTCCATGATGGTTTAGCTTGTCTACCAGGGTATTGATGTTTATACAGTCGAATGCTTTGCTTGGATCGCAGAACTTTTAGACACTTTTTTTATACACAACTTTTTATACACTTTTTTTATAATTTAAAATGTAATTTCATTTGTAGAAATACTATTTGTTGTAATTTCGTAATGTTATTATATATATAATATTTTTTTGTAAAGTAGTTTCTATACCCAGATCGGGTTTATGAAAATAAATTTTTCTTATTTCTTATTTCTTATTTCTTAATTTGAATTGAATTACCGATAACGTCAGGTAGAGGCCTCGCAAGCGATCTTCAATTTGTGACCAGACTGAAGGATGGAGAAATACGTCCAAATCTGGTTGTAAAGGCGCGAGGATAGCCCGCTGTTTACAGTTCCCGGTGTCTTTTGGCAAGGTGTTGGACTGCTAAGATCTCTTTACTCCGCCAACAGCTCGTTTACATTCAGTTTTCCATGGAGTGAACGTAACAGACTTAGTGGACAAAGTCTAGCGTCGCACGTAAGAGTCTAACGCCTTACCGCTAGACTTTATGCACTAGAGTAATTCACCCTTGCACATGTTTTTAGACTCCCCCGACTGTCAGGATGGCGGTGTCAACTACAACGGGCGAACCCGTCACCCCAGGCTGGTATAACGATATAGATCTTTTTTTTAGCCGTGGGATGAGCGTAGAAGACTTGGGGACAAGACAATCTACTGTCTAGTTCCCCAGCAACCCGTTAGAGACCAACGCCTTACGGCGAGGCACCGAGAAAGGTATCCAGCGGACAGCCTCACCCACTAACTACCAGTTTTGGCAGGATATCTCCGTCTGGAATTAACCTTCATGATACCTCCGTCCTCCCGACTGGTTACGGTTCCGAAGTCGCTTACGCAACCTCTACCTGTTGTATTACAGCGGTAATTCTGTTTGAATTTATCGCGGACCTGGGCGTTCTTTGCCCGTAGTGCCACACGGGGTCGAGTGGCCCAAGGTCATTTCAAGAGTGGCATGATAGCAGTTAAACATCCACCCCCGCTTCTCAGGAATCAGTGTATTTTCATAGTCTCCAGACCCCTTCAGCATACATACATATAAACATTTGATAGTAGGGTTGGTTGTAAGAGATTGCCGTGTGATAATAAACCCGCCCATTGTGAAGTTTTACAATAAAAAGTAGAAACAAACAAACAAGTTGTCATGCATTTAGGGTAAAGCTGCACGGTCCAGGATGGCGGTGTCGGATACAACGGGCGAACCCGTCACCCCAGGCTGGTATAACAATATGGATCGTTCTTTCAGCCGTGGGATGAACGTAGACGACTTGAGGACAAGACAATCTACTGTTTAGTAGATTGTTAGAGCAACCTGTTAGAGTCCAACGCCTTACGGCGAGCCACCGGGAAAAGTACTCAGTGGGCAGCCTCACCCCCTAACTACCAGTTTTGGAAGGATATCTCCGTCTAGAGTTAACCTTCAGGATACCTCCGTCCCCCCGACTGGTTTCGGGTCCGAAGTCGCTTGCGCAATCTCTACCTGTTGTATTACAGCGGTAAAATTTGAATTTATCGCGGACCTGGGCGTTCTTTGCCCGTAGTGCCACACGGGGTCGAGTGGCCCATAGTCATTTCAAGAGTGGCATGTCAATAGGTCAACATCCGCCCACGCTGCTTAGGAAACAGTATATTTCCATAGTCTCCAGACCCCTTCAGAAATTAGTCAGAAATCACAACCGATTGGCTTCGCCGACCGGTGCGCAAACCGTCCAGTGGCGTCGGGATGTAATCCCGCCGGGAGAAACCGGTCCACCAGCTCTGAGACACGGGAGTCGCCTTCCACTCGAGGAGGCGGAATAGGAGCTGAATCGTGAGTTGAGCCGATCCGAGAACAAAATGGATCTTGTAGCCCAAGCTGCACGAAACAGTGTCAGTCAGACTGCACAATCGATTGGATGACGCCGCACGGTGCGCAAAACGTCCAGGAGCGCCAGAAGATCGACTCCTGTGGGAAATTGGCCCTCAGGCCAGAGTCCTAACCGGGCTCGCACTTCATGCGTGGAGGTCGTCAGATGGGTGAACAAATCGTCGTCGTGGCCAACTCCAACAATGCCCATTAGCTACCATATAGTTATACCAGCCTCGGATGACGGGTTCGCCCGTTGTAGTCGACACCGCCCAACCCCAATCACAAACCAGGGCCTACAAGAGACGAACGACAAGGCCACCCATGCCGCAAATTTGTGGAGAGACCTGTAAATAACCTGGCCCGGACACGCTAACGAACGATATGACAAATTTAAATTATTTATTGTCGCGTGGTAGCCCATATTTAGCAAAGCGTGCACCGCAAAACCAATATCAGATATGAAGCGCGATTTTTAGCCATTATCTCTCGTTGACCTCAGTCTTATTAAATGTTCAGTTTGGCTACCCGTTTGGCAAAATGCTTATCAGGCCAACGAGGCCAAAAATATACGAACTTGTATATAAACTGTTGCAATGCTACGTATTAGTCTCACGGGTTGTCTAAATACAGGTTGCGTCACGTTAATTTCGAGAAATAAATAAGCGATATAAAATTTTTTTGTGACGAAGAAAAATATTAGGTAGGTACATAGATTTGTAATATTTTATGTAATATTTTTCTTCGCCACAAAAAAATATATGTAATATTTTTATCTATGGCTATGAATAGCTATGTAATATTTTTCTTCGTCACAAAAAAAATGTATTTCAATTCTAATATTTATTTATTTATTTTATTTATTTATTTAAGAATTAATTACTATAAAACATTGATTTGCATTACATTAATTACTATAAAATCTGCAGGGCTGAAATCTAGGACTAGTCACGGCGTAAAGAAAAACCTAACTAAGTCACTTTTAACTATGGGTCGTCAAGAAACGGAGACATTAATAACATATATATATATATATATATATATATATATATATATATATATATATATATATATATATATATATATATATATATATATATATATATATATATATATATATATATATATATATATATATATTTATATATATATATATATATATATATATATATATATATATATATATATATATATATATATATATATATATATATATATATATATATATATGTATATATATATATATATATATATATATATATATATATATATATATATATATATATATATATATATATATATATATATATATATATATATATATATATATATATATGTATATATATATATATATATATATATATATATATATATATATATATATATATATATATATATATATATATATATATATATATATATATATATATATATATATATATATATATATATATATATATATATATATATATATATATATATATATATATATATATATATATATATATATATATATATATATATATATATATATATATATATATATATATATATATATATATATATTAAAATAGAGCACGATTTTGTTTTGAAGTTTTAGTAAAAAGCTAATAACACTAAATTGCCATAAAATGTGGTCTTCAAAAAAAAAAGTTATAATAATAATGAAAAATATTAAATGATAATATTATAAATAAATTGCAATTCCATTATATAATCGGCAATAATATAAAATTCGATTAAATAATATAAATAAAGTTATATGTCAGGAAAATAAAGAAACAGTCATTATTATTTAGTATATGTTAAGCAATATAGGATTTAATATAAAAATATCTAGTCAAAAAAAGTTAAATAATTTTTGGTAGTTATTTCAATGTTAAAATATACTCAACATACATGTTTAAAAATATGTTAATAATTTGTGCACCTAAGTTTTATTAAACTATTATTTCTAACATTTGATGTATGGTTAGTCTGTCATGAAAATTATTCGTGGTGTTTGTCTTTAAAAAAGCCCTAATTTACAATGACCACTAATTTCGATGAACAGCATTTCCCCCCTATTCTGGATACTAACAGCACAGTATACCAACCAGTACATTACTCTCGAGTTACAGGACATTGCGGGAAGAGGATGCGAGGAATGTGTGCAGAGCGGTACATCCTGACGAACGCGAACGGTTAGCATTACGCGCAGGTAAAAGCTGGCGACCTTTACGACCGTTTGGCTACTGCGTGCGCTGAGTAACGGGACGTATTCGCTTTGATTTCAATTTTAAGGGAAGCTACTGTCTGGTATGCTGTGCTGAGAGTGATAAGCAAATGCACTCTCGTGAGAGTGTATCGACATTCCTTATTACAAATGATTCTACTATCAATTAAGGCAGCCATAGACCCAAGGTACGATGTAATTAAACATTTATATATTATATATATAAATGTTTATATATTATATATATAAATATGTTCTGAATTTTTAAAAAAAATGATTGAGCGAACTTATGAAGAAGGCTTCGTGATAAGTGATGGTCATTATATCGACAAAACTATTATGATCGCAGTAAAAAAAAATACTTTTAAATTGACAGAATTAAACGGGAATTTATAATTAAAGCAGAGCGTAGAAATATCAGAATAATAATTAATTTATGTTAAACAATCAAGAATGAAACAATGAATTTCAAATATTTCATGAAACAAAACAATCTTAACGAAAGTGTTTACATCTCTCAAGGATTCCACATTCTTTAATTCCGATTAATTATTACTGCAAAATATTCTACATTTTGTCCAAAATTTTAAGAGAAGCAAAATATATAACAAAAGACCGAGTCAATGGCGGTATAAACATTACCAACTGAGCAACCGATTGAAGAGGTCTCAGCGGCCTAAGGTCCTAAATAGACCTAAATTGTCTGGTGCAGAAGGCAACGGGAGACCACTGCACTATATATCCCTAGTAGTTAGCAATGGAAAAGTCAAAAGGGCCCCGAGTGCCCGGCGACCCGGGTAGAATACTGGACCGGGATCACCAGTACGGAACAGCTATTCCGGATGGCGCAAGACCGACAAAAGTATTCAGAGCTAACGGCCAACCTACAGTAATGGAGAGGCACTTCGAGAAGAAGAAGAAGAAATAATAGTTTTTGCTAAATAACGACTATTACTGTTCATAAAGCCATCCTTCATTAGTGTGATCAATATTATTCATAATTTTAGAAAACGTATTTTCTGTGTAAATGAAATTTTAAGCAATACAGGCAGAAGCCTCGTTGGGTCCCAGGGAACTGCATATATCCTAGGGTTATCTAGGATATATGCGGAGCCAAGAGTAACCTCACAAGTTCATAGAACAGGGTGAGGTTTTAATTAGTTTTAACCCGAGCAAATAAATAAGTTTTAATAAAAATGAAAAAAAAAACACAATCATTTTTTTTTTTTTTTGGCACATCCTTTTATGGAGAAGGTTTTTTATGATATCCGCTTTGTTGTAACTTACCACTAGATGGTGCTGCAGCACATCAACTTCTATTCCGCTCAACCGATCGCCATTAAAATTGGTATTTATAGACATTTCACCCCATTATATTTTCGTTAAATTAACTATAATTTAACGAGATTATATTGGACATTTAACCCATTATATTTGACATATCTGTCATCTGATACTTGACAAGAAATATGTTTCGGTTATGTTTAAAATAAATGTATAATATCATATTAATTAATTAGATTTACAATTGTATATGTGCAATTTTATGCTTTAGTAAAGTGGGTATTTAATTAAAAGTAAATTATATGTTCGTAATAATATATTATTATATAAATATTCAAAAATATTCGGAGATTATTGAATAACGACATCCCAAACAATTGTTCACGTTTGTATGGAGAGTAGCCTCTCAAGTGGGACCTTCCGAGCTTCCTTTGTTCAGCCCTATTGTTGTGCTGAAATAATGTCGATCGACCGTCCGTTTCAGCGGCGAGCGGGCAGCGATGTTACGGCCAGATAACCTACAGCGCGGTTGGACGGCCGCGAGGTCGTCGACCCGCGCGGCTGCCTGAAAATGTTTTTTTTTGAATTTTTCAGCTGTGTCAATATTTGCGTGCGGCGATTGTTCCGTGCGAGGGAGCGATGAATTTACAGCTTGGATTTCTTTGTTTGTAGGCTGATGGATAAATATGGAAGTTGTATCGTTCGCCAAACGGCAATAGTCATAGTCATAGTCGTTTCATAGTCGTCGTCAATATAACAAAAAAAGATAGTCAATCGATTCAATAGAACGATCGATTAAATTTTATTTATTTATTTATATTTTATTTATTTTAAACAACAAGATTTACAGAAGAATGGCTATGCTATTCGATATAATACATTACGATAAAACGTGCAGGAAACACAAGTTAAACCCATGGCCATTGGCTCATCGCATACCCAACTGAGCAAAAACGCCCTTATTTAGAGATGATGATATATAACTTAGGATATTGTTTTTTTTCCGCGAGCTGACAGGTATGACTTTCGGTTATATAAATCTATATATATCTTGACGACGGCTGAGCCGAAATATTGATATACATTTTATAACAATCATTAATATTTAAGAAACACTAATCGCCTATTATTTTCCAGCATTCATTCTCGTCTCGCATTGTTGTGTGCCGCTGTGAAAGACTGTCATTTTGATCGGGTTCTAGTGCCACAGCAGGAAGCACCAGCAAACACTGAGTGAGGAGAAGAAGAAGGCGTGGAGTCACTCCTGGTCACCACAGACCAGATAAGTGCCCTTTCATTATTTTATCATTTCATTTATTTAGTGATAAACATAATTTCAATTTGAAAATATATATATATATATATATATATATATATATATATATATATATATATATATATATATATATATATATATATATATATATATATATATATATATATATATATATATATATATATATATATATATATATATATATATATATATATATATATATATATATATATATATATATATATATATATATATATATGAAACAAAGTCTGGTTTATCCGAACACTTATAACTCGAGAACGGCTGGACCGATTTTCATGATTTTTGATTTGTTGTATTTATCTGTCCCGAATAGCAGAATAACCATTAAAAACAAAAATTGAAAAATTGACGAAAAATTAAAATAAAAGAAAAAACATTTTCCCATACAAAATCTAAATCCGTGTTTTTCTCATGGTCAGTTGTACGTGGCATGTTCACGTGTCGGCAAATCATCCGCTTTATTTGTTCTTGCGCCTAATAAAAAAAAACAAAAAATGTCGTATATCACAAGGTGCTTCAATGAAGAGAATTAAACCGAGTGCATCCCATGCTGCACAATATTTAAATAGTTTAATTCAATCATGTCTTGCTGACACGCGATTGATATACTTATTTTTTGTACTCCTATATTTCTTTTTGTGTTATTATCTTAATAAAGTAGTGAACTTAATATTTATTTTGTATTCATTGTATTACTTTCATAAAATCATAAATTAAGTTCAGCTAATCTGTAACACGACATTTATTGAGTGTTAGGCGGTACGAAGTTCGCCGGGTCAGATAGTATTGGAATAAAGTTCGAAACATTCATACTTGCATATTACAAATACACACACACACACACAAATACACATAGTTAAACCAACATACATACACATAGGCATCTCCGTGAACTAAAATAGGCACTTAGTTCAACCGAACAAGACAGAGCGATACGTTAGAACGAAATATGAAATGAACTATCGTCGATTTTCCCGCAACAAAACTACCTGTCAAACTGATAGACGCCCGAATAAGTTTGGACACATTTCGTGCGTTGTAAGATTTAGCTGCTTCATCTTCGGTGGTTAGTTTTAATGCGGAAAATTGACAACCGTTCATTTCACATTCCGCTTTGACGTACTGCTCTGTCTCGTTCACACGAACTTATTTCCGATTTTAGTTCAAGTGAAACGCAATCGAGCCCAATTTTCTCTTATAACTAATTGACGGAAGATTAGGTGGGGATTTGCTTCTTTTGTTGCTTGCGCGCATAGCTGGTCGCTTGATCCATATTAAAATTGTCAATTTACCTACAATAACATCTTTTACTAGGATATTGCAAATTTACACCATTTAGGTAGGTATATCTTGTTTATAAATAGGATAGAAAACGAATTTACCGCGTGAAATTTGTAGCACCCGACGTTTCGGTGACGTTGCAGCAGCCGTTGTCTAGGGTAGATTGAGGCTGTTAATCCGTTGTTTTACGGGTAGGCCGCATACCGCTGCCGCCACTGCGTAGGTTATAACTGTGGTGGGGGGCCGGGCTCGGAGCGAGCAAACTTTGAAAATCCTTCTTGCACACAACACTCACTGTATCCTGTCTTACGTCCTCGCGTTCGGCGTTCGGCGGCGGGAACATTTTAAGAAGAGGGTTCCATGTAGAAGAGAGTTTGTAACCATCGTCTCTATTGAAGTTCGGGGTTCTTCTTATTTCAATGGCTTTCCGGATCATGCGAGGAAAGTAGAATTGTTCCTTGGATAGCACAATGGGATTTTGAAACTGCATCCAGTGGTTACTTCCGCTATCCAATATATGTTCGCAGATCGCCGATTTTTCTCGCTGAACGTTTTTAACAGCTTTGATGTGTTCTGTCAGTCGCGTGGCTATGGGCCGTTTTGTTTGCCAACGTAGGCTAAACCGCAACTGCATTCGACTTTGTACACACCCGGGGTTTGCAATGGTATTACATCCTTTACAGGCCTCAAAATCGAGCTATATTTTGGGTCGGTTTGAAGATCGTTTTTATATCGAATCTGTTTAGCATCTTACTTATTTGATCTGTCACGCCCTTGACGTATAGTAAGAATGCTCTTGATCTGCGTCTGAGTCTACCCTAGACAACGGCGGCTACAACGTCACCGAAACTTAAATTCGTTTTCTATCCTATTTATAATGTCAAACAACCGCGATAGTCTTCGATTTTATATATCTTGTTTTATTTTTCTAAACTAACTTAAGCGGGAAATCCTGGAATAAGTAGTCAAAATAAACATGTTTTTCATGATTTTTTAAAACCTAAATTTGAAATCTATCAATCGATTTTTTTAAACTAAAATCGAAAGCAGCATACATCGGTGACCAAATAGTAGATCCGAAATTTAAGACACTTTTAGCTTATGCGTAATACAATATTTATAAAAAGAGGGTATTTATTTATTTATTTATTTCCCAAAACATAATTAACCTTACAGATGTTTCAAAATTGTTAATTATTTTTCTAGGCCATTATTCTAGACTATAATAACTATTATTCTACTATATACTATTATTATAGTTCTACTATTATTAATATTATTATTACTCTACTTCATTACTATTACTATCATTATTATTCTAATATATAGACTATTATTCTAGACTTTAGCAAACGAGACAGAGAAATACTTTAGAGCGTAATATTAAACGATTAAACTTACATACATATATCCAATGATAATTTAACCTTTCTTATACTCTACGTACTGCTTTTTACAACTTTAATACTGCATACTACATATTTACCTAATACTTGATTGCTAAGATATGCCATTACCGTACTTTGCAGTTGTGCTAAGTTCACCGTCGAAATATGCAATTCTGGCCCAGCCGAATAGTGCATTTAGGGTACGAAGTGTGCGCACCGTGATGCAGTGTTGAACGATGTCAATTCTAGCTCGCGGTAACGCGAACAATACTTGAGTCCTAGCACGGTAGTAACAGACCATGGCGGGTACAAACAGACCGATTCTTCTAAGGATGGTCGGATTATCAACGAACCCCCTAAACAGTCTATTATATATGTTTTAGATTGACAGCCATTCTCTTCTTACGCTTCGTGAGTTGTACCCAACCATCCCCAGAATAAATGACGTAGGATATAGAAATGGATAATATCCATGCTGTTTAAAGTACAGAGAGTTAATGGGCCCTTGCTCAGTTGGCCACGAAGACCCATTCTGTTCAGGGTTGGTCACACTCACGGGTCAACACCTATCCGACGGCCCCCACGCATGAAGTGCGAGCCTGGGTAGGACTGTGGCCTTATGGTTAGTTTCCCCTGTGAATCAACCTTCTGGCGCTCCTGGACGGTCTGCGCACCGTGCGGCGTAAGCCAATTAACAGTGCACTCTGACTAACAGTCGGGGGAGTCTGGAAGCAGGACTGTTTCCTATAGAGCGGGGGTGGTTGTGGACCTTACGGCGACTGCTCTTGAAATGACCATCGGCTACCCGATCCTGGGTCAACAGCCGGGCAAAGGACGCCGTGTTCCGCGATAGATTCGGTAAACACCGTTTCACCGCTTCGTAAGGGAGAGGACCGCGCAAGCGACCTCGAACTCGTTACCAATCGAGAGACCGGAGTAATCTGGTCACAATTGGAAATAAGGGCGTGGGTGTAGGCCCGCCGGGTAACACTCCTGGCTATCTCGCGGTTAAGGCGTTGGCCTCTTACGGGCTTGTGGCGTAACTAGAGTCTCAAGTCTTCTGCGCTCACTCCAGGGAGATAGAACGACTAATCGTTAAAACTTCCTGAGGTGACGGGCTCGCCCGCTGTAGTCGACAACCCTAGTTGTTTAAAGTACAGGAACCTCAGAAAGCGTTTCTGTATACTCTCTAGCCTGGATATGTAGCTATTTTCGTTAAGACTACATATTGCCGCGTTGACTTCTAATCTGGTCCGAATTAGGGAATTGAAGAGGAGGCACATGACAAATGCGTTGTTGAACTGCCTTCGTTACAAAACCTATCAATTTGTAAGAATTATCAACTAGGGTGTAGATGTGCTGTCTGTATGTCAATTGTGAGTCAAATGTTACTCCTAGGTCCCTTTTTTGATTTACTCGTGATAGTGCCTTGCCATCAATGTCATAACTATGTACTAGCGCGTCATGTGGTACATAGTTATGTACTGTACCATATAGATATGTACCAGCGCGTCACTCGCCAGTCAACTCGCGAGTACGCCATGATAGATAGAGCTGTCAACTACAACGGGCGAACCCATCACCTCAGGAAGTTTTAACGAATAGTCATTTTACCTCCCGTGAAGTGAACGATCTTGATTTTACGGCTGTATACCAAAAGCCAGTCTACTAGATCCATCGATATATTAGCTAGATATGCCCTCACATACTAATAAGTTGGCTCCACATTACCTTTGCTCGTAAATCATGTGACAGAGAGAGCAATAAATTGAACAGTATGCGGGATAATAGCACGCCGATATTCTTCGCGGCAGCTCTCACACCGGAAACGGTCGGCTATCTGCCAGCGGACTGCGACCAAACTACTACTGGTCGGCTTTCTGTAGTGCTTTTGAAGGGGTCATTTTCGAGCGCGAAAGGCCTATCTAGGGGATCATATATCGATGTCTAGATCGCGTTGCAAATTTATGCAATCGTTTGTATGTTTAATAGTAAAATAAATTAATTTAATTGAAAATAAATAGTAGAAATATACAGACAAAAAAGAAAATGTATAAGGAAAATAAATAAAAGAAAATAAATAAATTAACATCTCTTCAATGAGAAGTATTTATTTATTTATTTATTTACTAGCAAACATGTTTACAGCGATTTTATTTTTACACGTCTGCCCAACAAAAAAGGAGTGTAATGTTTTCAGAGTTCATCTAAGAATGTTGTCCGTTTTTTCATTCCACCATAACTTTTGAAGGCTCATTATATGTGTTTCATAAAAAACCGTAATATTTATTTATTATTTATTTATTAATTTATAACGTAAAAGAAAAAAATACAAGGACATGCTTACTGTTGTACATAAGGAATAATTAAGAACAAACATTATTATACCGAAAATCATAGCTCTATACATATAAATATGCTAGCATATCCGAATGAGGCAAAATCGCACAACCAACTAGACCTAGAAGGTCTGTCTCTGGCTGTGCTGTGTTATATCAACTGTATTTTTGTAACTCGCGAACTGACGAAGGTGATCAATTTTCAAATATTTCTAAATCTAACAAATGTGTTGTTTACACAAATTAAAGTAAAATTTAAAGTAGAAAAAAAATATGTATGTAATTATGGACTAAAATAAAGTAGACTTTACATTATATTCAATAAATTTAAGTGGAAAATAAGTAATAATATATACAAATATATGAATAAACACTACATTCTAATGTATATGTATAAGAAAATTATATGTAATATTGCACAATTTTACAGATACATATTTTTTTTAATATTCACCCTACAGTATTAATAAGATCTTTAGTTTTTGAACGCCCAATATCTAGAAGCCAGTTTTTTACTTTACCTTTAAAAGTTACAAAATTTTTCACGTTTTTCGTGGTTTCACATAGTGAGTTGTAAACTTTCGGGGCGATAAAAAAATATTGTCTTCGGGCAAATGTGCTTTTTACTTTTGGAATTGTGAAAAATTCCTTTCCAGCATTTCTCGTTAACCCCTTGAGTATGATACGACCAAATCTGGTTCTGAAAAATTATCCGTTGAGTATGATACGACCAGATCTGGTTCCGCGTTTTTTTCACTTCTTTGACGTTCTCATATTTATTAATATTATCTAATTGTTTTACAAAATGATATTTCAATATTCTATATTCGAAATTTCAATGCAATCATTGTGCAGTTATTCTTTTTATGATTGGTGTAGTAGTTTCGTAGTTATAGTACTTTAAGGTCGATGTCGCCGAAAATCCTGCAAAAGAGACAGATGCATCCATGAAAATACCCATTTACTCCAAGGGTTAAGTACATTTGCTGACTTCTTGCTCTGTACTCTTTAGTTTTGTGAAAGCTAACAATCTGGCAGATATCCTAAACCTTAAACTCCGAAAAGAGCTGATTTGAACTGTACCGAGCGGGCTTTTTGTTTATGACTCTTATTAGTATAATAGTAATTATAAATACCTACAACTTGTTTTTTATTCATTTTAATAAATGTATTTGTAATGACGAACCATTTTCGAACAACCCTCGTATTGCTATTTATACATTGCAAATTACCATAAAATATAATGCACCTACATGAACAGAAAATATATTTTGGAAAATTTAAAAATAAAATAAAACGATATTTTTATAAAAAAAAATTGTTTCAACAGTTATCTGTGTGCCCGTGTGCGCGAACCTTACGCGTTCCACTTTCGTCTGTCTGATCGTGCTTTCAATTTCCGCTGATATCAACAGGTTCGAGTATCGCGTATCTATAGATAGGCGTATACCGTTTAGTTAGGCCTGACGCCAAAAACAGGACCGCTGCCAAATAGCCCGAGCGTGGCTTAGTCCCGGATCGACCCGCACCCCCTCTTCGCCCCCCCTGTTCCCCCTTCGCCCCCCGCGCCGCAGCCCGCCGGGGGGCGACCATCTGTCGAGAGGGAAAGTAATGTCTGTCAGGGAACTTGTTGCTTTTGGCTCGGTGCCTAAGCTCAGCCATTCATATCAGAATTCCTACAGCTGCGGCGCGAACAGTGGTGAAAGTTTTTGGAGTGCTGAAGGAATGCCGTGTCTTAGCAGACAAATCAAAGTAAGCTATGAGAGTAGGTACCTAAATTGAGGGGTGGTAATTGTCAACTGCGGGCGAACCCGCCACCCCAGCGAAATATAAGTACATCGTGCCATTTCTTTTAAATTATTTATTAACCTCTTGGAAGCCAGCCTTGGTACGGTAAAACGGAGCAGCACATTTTATTAAATTTTGTATTTAAATAAATATATTTTTTATGCATTATAATAATAATAATAAACTCTTTATTTGCACTTAATTAGTATACAAAAAGGCGAGCTTATTGCCACATGGCAATGTCTTACAACTAACCTAAACACAGTGGTACATGCGCGCATTGTGAAAATAAAGATTATTACATAACATACGGACAAGTGGAAGAATTTAAAACTAATAATGCCCGAGGAGAGAAAATTGGGAGAGGAAGAGGAGAGAAAGGAAGAACTGGTTACTTCTTAGAAAGGTAGTAATCCTTAAGGTGAGTCTTAAACGATGGTAAAGAAGGCGAGTTTCGTATGTTTGCTGGGAGATCGTTCCAGAGTCTTGCACCATGGACACAGAAAGAATAGGAATAGAAATCACTATTATGACTCAGAATTTTTAGTAAACTGTCAGAGGCTGACCAAAGTACGAGGCCGTGGGAGCTTAGTGGTTCAAAAAGCTCGTGGAGATAGGATGGTTTTAATTGGGAGAGTACACGATATAGGTGAGCAAGTATATGAACATTTCTTCTTTGGCGTACTGGCAACCACTTTAACCGTGCCCTATAGTCGGACACATGATCATACTTACGTAGACCGAAGATGAATCGTATGCATACATTTTGCAAACGTTCCAGTTTGTTGGGCAGTTCCTCTGATACATCGAGATAAGCCACATCTGCATAGTCAAGGATTATCTCTTGTTACATAAAAAATAATCTTGTTATGTAGGTATATCATATATTTATATAATATACATGGAGGCCGACCGAAATGACTACGCGCGGATCTGTTTATAACCACGGCAACCACCAATTGGCGTTTTTGGCTTCCCATGGGTTACACCAGCTAAGTTCCTACACTTGGTGGAGATATAAAATAAAAGATAAATGCCTATTAACCAAAATTACTACTCGGATTGGTACATATTCCAGAATTACAAAATTATTCAAAATTACTACTCGACTATGTTATAAGGTATACATATAGTCACATAGTTAAATAGTCACATATAGTCATATAGTCTTTTATTCATCCAAAATTGCAAATACAGTTGGATATGTCATAATCATATTAGTTTTAAATTCTTCCACTTGTCTTTATGTTATGTAATAATCTTTATTTTCACAATGCGCGCATGTACCACTATGTTTAGGTTAGTTGTAAGTCATTGCCATGTGGCAATAAGCTCGCCTTTTTGTATACTCATTAAGTGCAAATAAAGAGTTATTATTATTATTATTATAATTGCTTAAAAATAAATTATTACCTTTTCCTTTATTTTTTAAATATTATTGGTGAATTATTTTTATTTACTTTTTCTACTGTTAGTGCTACTTATTTAATCCGGGTTGTTTCAATTATTTCATGTTGTATTTTTTTTTGTTATTTCAGGTCATTCAATAAACATAACGAATGTTTATTATCGAAAAATGGTTAGTATTCTGTTTATTTTAATGATTTTATTTTATTTTAATTAATGTCATTTGCTAGATATTTTAGGTAGAATAATGAATTATGCTATTAATTAAATGGTTATTACTAAGCATGTCAATCTGTTGCGATAACAGGGAATTATGAAAAATATAATCTGCTGCAATATCAACATAAATGTAACACAATAATTCAGACAATAAATATATTCAGACAAAGAAATCAATAACGAAACACTAATGTTACGAATAATTAATAAACATAATACTAAAAATAACCAAATTCACATAAAATAAAAATAAATGCTTATTTTTATTTATTTATTAATTTCATAGTAATCACATACATACGTAAGACGACAATAATCATAATGAATAACCAAACTTATCAACTTATAACTACGAGGTTTACCTGGTATGCCTAATATACGTATAATAGAGGTATCTTAGATATATTAATTTTCATAATAAATATGTTAGGTAGAATTGAATAGAATAGAATAACTTTATTGTGCTATAAAAACATAAATTAATGAATATTACACTGGTTTTATAAAAAAGACAATTTATGCCCAAATGGTGGACTTTCGCTCTAGCGATATCTTACAGTCAACCATTTGATAAAATAATTCCTAATTTTCACAGTACAATACACAAAGAAGTAGTGAAGTTAAATTTAAAATAAACGTACAAATATATGTCAGTAACTTATGCTAAGGTTGTCCAGGGAAGGATAAAGGAGAGGACAAGGTGAGGTATTTGGTTAGTGGCTGTGTAAAAATAAATGTTTCTTCAACAACTTTTTGAAAGTACTCAGCGAAGGTGCATGCTTGATAGAGTGAGGGAGCTGATTCCATACATACCTATGTTAAAGATATTGTCATAGTTGTTCGAAGTTGTCTATCTTATTAATAGCATCTGTGATGAGCCAGTGTTTAACTCTACCTATATTCGAATGTTTTTGATTCTAAATCGGAATGTTATTTAAGAGTTTGAAGGCCAAATACACAAAGGATTTTTGTATCATAGTCAAACGGACTTTTGGGAGGGCTAAGTTGGTTTTATTACGAGTGTCGTGATCATATATACACGTCTATATAAAAATGGTTAAACATTCAAGCGCAGATTCTCTAGGTGATATATTATAAACAAACAATTTCACAAATTGCCATATGTACTACCGTGCTATCGTACTATAGTACATATCGTACTAATAATCAATCATAAATATTTGATAATTTTACAAATTATAGACAGTAATAAAAATGGTGATAAAAAAATAATTAAAATACAAACTTTGACAATTAGTAATTATAATAATTGCCAATCGCCAGAATAATAGTCAATAGTCAATAGTGATAATATTAGTCATTAGTCAGAATAAATAATCACAATTATATATTAGTCGAAGAATAGAAAGAGTAAAGATAGTCAAATATCTTAGAAAGAATAAATTAGAACAGAATAAATAAAGAAGAAAGAATAAAATAGAAGAAAGAATAGAAAGAAGAAGAAGAAATGAATAAAGAAAGAATGAATAAAATAGAATAAGTAGAAAGAATAAAGATAGTCAAATATCGCTAAAAACGATATCGTCAAATCCTTAATGACATTAATTGGATTTTTAATTAAAATTCATGGTATCTTTTACCTCTTCAAGGCCTCTGAAGCATTCTGTCTCCTATAGAGTGAACCTGAAGATTTTGTGGACAACCAAATCCACATATGGAGGTGTTGACTACAACGGTCGAACCACTCACCCCGGGAAGTTTTAACGATAGGTATAAATGTTATTCCTTTTAATATATTTACTTGTTAGCAATATAGGGCTCGATGCGTTTCTTCGTGAACTAAAATCGAAAATTTTCTTCGTTTGAACGAGACAGGGCAATACGCTAGAGCAAAATGTGAAATAAATAGTTGTCACTTTTTCGCAATAAAACAACCCAGCAAAAATAAAGCACTTGAATCTAAGATCGCACGAAATGTGCCTATTTAAAATTTCGTCCGAATAAATTTTTATATTCATAATTTCATAATTTTTATTCACAAAGAAAATCAATCGGGCCCATAGTCTCAAACGGGATAAAAGCACAAGGCCAGTCATTTTATAGAATCCATCTGCCGAAAAGCTAATTAAATACCCACACATCCACAAACGGTGCGTTGCCTCTGTTTTTCCATCTGTCGAAAGCAGGCCAGGGGTAGCCCGACTCGACGCGGCGCGGCGGGGGGAACACCCTCCCGAGACGAACGGACCTGCCCCAAGGGTGGCACGTTGTCGGGGGTCATGGTTTTTGGCAAGCGACGAGACCCGCCCGGGCGCCGCGTTGTGTACGCCGCGTTGTCACGCTGAAATTTACGGAAGGAATAAGAAACTATGTTAATAGCAACAAAAAAAACCTCTTTTAAAACAAGGTTTTATTAAAATGCTCTAGAAAGAACTTAGAACGGGCAATCATAATTAAATGCGTATACACAATTTCGTGTCTGCTTGTAACCGTTGAGAAGTATACAAACTTTCGTGTATGTGCTGTTAACCGTTGAGGCGTCCCCTAGTTGTAAGCCAACCCTGGGTGCAGCAGCCCTGTCGCGGTAAAACGCGGAGAACGGGCTATCATAATTGAATACATATACAAAATTTCCTGTCTGTGCTGTTAACCCTTGAGGAGTCCTCTCGTTGGAAGCCAATCCTGGGTGTAGCAGCTCTGTCGCGGCTAAACTTAAAACGGCCTATCAAAATTGAATTCTTATACAAAATTTGTGTCTGTGCTATTGACCGTGGAGGAGTAGCCTCGCCAGGAGCCAATCCTGGGCGTAGAATCAGGTCATGCTTACCACAAAACTGCTTTGTCATTGGAACTGAACCAATATGTAAAATTTCAACTTCGTGGGATAAAAGGAAGTGGTTCTAATTCAGCTTGTAAGGTTTGACTTAAACAAACTAAAAAACATTGCGAGGTAAGTAGAAGCTTGTAAAAATGAATACAACAATGAAGACAACAATGCCTGATAAAAACAACAATGAGGACGAATATTGTGTTTCTCCGGAAAACAGGGAGAGATCAGGTCGTTATAAGGGAAACTTTGAAGTGCCGGAACGTCTAACGTCTTTTGGACAACGTTATTACAGCTTTCTTGCTCCAAGAATGGTTAATATCATGAGTAAAGAGAACACATTGGAAATTAGCAGCAACCAACAAAAATATCACCTTACATTATGGTTAACGAGGAGATTCATGACTATCTCAACATGCCAACAATAGCCGCAGAGATTGCACGGCTGAAAGTAAAGCACGCCGAGCGCCTGGCACTGAAGCCAAACCCTCTCATCGCTAAATTGCTTCATTCCACAAACCTGGTGAAGAGACTGAAGAGAGCCCAGGTTTTGTAAAGAGAAGATCGTGGCACTGGCTACCATCCTCATAACGTTTGCTGCTGGCAACAAATCCTTTTATAGTCGCAAGACTGATTACGGATAAGGAGAAAAGGAAAAAAAAAAAAAACTTTGTAAATCCAACGACCACGAAAAAATCTCCACGAAAAGAAACCACCGAATTGCACTATATTTTCTAAACTTATTATTTAATTATTATTTATTGTTGAGAAAATTTTCAAAATATATGTTGACGCTTAGAATTTAAATTTCGAATATCAATTTCTTAGATTTTTTCCTACTTACTTGACAGTTATCGTTATATTTTAGATAATTCACACTATATCTTTATAAAATATAGCCTATGTGTTATTCTGATGTGTAAGCTATATTATTGTAAAGTTTCATCAAAATCCATTCAGTAGTGTTTGCGTGAAAGAGTAGTAACAAACATCCATACATTCTTACAAACTTTCGCGTTTATAATATTACTAGCTGCGCCCAGCGGTTTCACCCGCGTGGTGATGGAAAATTGTGATAATGATGATAGAAAACCATATATCTTTATAAATTATAGCCTATGTGTTATTCTGATGTGTAAGCTATATTATTGTAAAGTTTCATCAAAATCCATTCAGTAGTTTTTGCGTGAAAGAGTAACAAACATCCATACATACATACAAACTTTCGCGTTTATAATATTAGTAGGATTAGTAGGATAAACCCTGGTAGGAGAGAGACGCAGAAAACATTTATTACAATTATTATGAAATAAATAAATATATTTATTTTCTATATATTTTATATATGTATTTTGTTAATTGTTATATATTATTAGTTATTATTATAAATGATTATTTATTATTGCTATTATATATTATTATTATTATTACACATTATTATTTAGTATTACTTGTTTATAGTTCTAATCTTATTTTGGTGTAGTGAGAATTTCATTTTAAGTTGATTTGTTTCAATTTTTATTTTTTTATTTTGAAGTTATGTAATTTATAATCATTTGTATTGGTGTTCTCCTTAGAACAGGCTATGCCTAGTTAGGAGCAACACAAGCTATGTTAAGTGCTAACGGTGTATTTTTTTTGTGGACCAATAAATAAATAAAAAAAATACGTGTGGCACTCGGGGACTGCCGCGGTAAAGCTACTGCATAGCATTTTTAACAACTTATGCAATTATAATTATTTATTTTTTATTTTTTTTTTCTGATATCAGATAACTGCGCTCTATCCGAAAACTTTGAAATTATTACGAATCATTTGCGGCTGCGAAAGCAAATGATTACGAATAATTTAAACGTCTTCCGATAGAGCGCCGCACACGAATTTTTTATTCGATAAAGCAAAAAAAACGGATTATTCGAAAAAATCGTAGAATAAAAGATAAATAATTAAATTATCTTTAAAATGGCGCAGGTTTCATAATAATACGCCAGATAGTATTTGCGTAGTAGTCGTTTTTGTGTTCGGTTAGACCTAATTTCACAAATTAATTACACTATGTAATATAAACAAAATCTAAAATATTCAAAGCTAAGAACATTAGGAAAATGTTCTTGTTTAACATATATTTTTTTAGAATCGTAAGCAGTACTCGTTTAGACGTAATTATCAGTTTAACATCATTAATTTTCGTTAAGAAATTTCTTCATTCGGTCGCCGCGCTGGCCTACTAGGCCCGCGATAAAAGCTATGCAATAGCTTAATAAATGTTACAAAGAAGATGGATTTAAAAGTTTGGTATTCATAGGATGACATGCAGAAAACTTTCCTTTTTGTATTTGAGAGGCTTTCTTTTACTGTTCGTCGTTCGCGTGCAACCGTAAAGAGTCCTAATGGCTTATCCCCTGTACTGGGTAAGCCTATACTTCGCAGTCTATATGGCAATAGGTGCGGTTTGGGAGCATATGGCGTGAAGTATTCGCTCACGAAATGTTCTGCCGCTTCATCAATTATTTTAATTACGGCGAAACTGCACCCGGGCGTACTTATCCTCGCGAAAAAAACCGCACATGCGCTCTACATTCTCTATGAACCCATGGCAAGCTTTGAATTATCGTTTAATTATATTATAGTTCTATATATGCTGAGTCTCAATTGCTCTCGCTAATAATTTAAGTTGTTTTATTAAATTATGTATTACTAACTAATATCAAATCTCGTGTATTATTTGCTTATGTATATATCGCACCTAGGGTGCAATAACGTCACTTATGCAAAAAGTAGTTTTTTGAGGAGAAGCATTTGAAAATTCAACATGCTGTAAAGTGATGACAATTCGTCATTCAAACAAAATAAGTGTATAATATCTTTACCACTACTTTTAACTTTAAATTAAAGAAAAATAGAAGTACTTTAAATATTGTAATAAAAAATTAGGCCATTTTAAAATGTGGAACCCCCTCAGTAGTGACGTTGTGGCATCTAAACTAAAACTAAAACGTGTAATTGTGACATGGTGAATAGAAACAAAAGTCAAGAAATGATCCCAATAAGTTTTATTTCAACTGAAACAATTTTTTTATTAACTTTCCAGCAAATTTGCTTACAAAGTTAATATTTGCACTTAATTTTTAGTACCTGCTTCTACTTCTTAGGCGCGTACTCTAGTTTAATAAGTACATTCAGACTTCTTAAATCAAATCAGCTCAATGAAACAGAGATTATTATTTCTAGTAGCAACTATAATAGTTATTAATAAAAACATTTCATAAAAAAATTAGAAAGATATTATAAAACTTAAGCTGAATGCGAAAACTGCGAACGCGAAGAATACGAACAAAGCCTTCATGCCAGAAGAAACATGTTGTTTCCAGGTCTTTCGCGTTTGACATTGTGAAATTATAACAATTCAGCTTAGACTTGTAGAAAAAAGCAGACGAATTTCCGACAGGGCACGGTAAAACGGCTTGCAATTCATAGGTGACAACAATCAATGTGCTCTCAGGCTCGTGACATTTTTTCATATCTCTGCCTTTTTCAAGTCTACTCAAGCTCTTTTCTTCATGGTGTAGCTTATAACTGGCACGTAATATATTTTGTTCTTCTTTAGGCGCATTTTCGTATGCTTCGCACTAATCGAATTTATCCTTTTTAGGCTTGAAAAGACCTATATTAAAGTCATAGTTGAATATTCTTGAGTACGCATCGTAATTTACAACCGGCTTGTTTTGTTCATTTTGAATTTTAGAGTAGTTTCTATGCACTTCTGCGACAGATAAACCACCATCAATAAATTCTCTACTAGTGTTAGCCCTGAGGTAGTAACTTTCAACTTTTGGAATTGATTCTATATGATCTTTTACTGCTTGAATAACTTCAGGATCTAATTTGCACTGTTTTCCGTGCTTTCCTCGTAAATCTAATGAAACGATCCCATCATAATTTCAGAGCAAGACAACACTGCTTCATCACATCCAAACTCGAAGGATCAACCATCAGAAAACTGTTCTTATCCAGACGAACTGCTAGAATTACCTCCAGAGCAAGACAAGCCTGTTTTACCACATCTAAACTCGCCGTATAATTTGCCTGACATTGATGCTATCCACGATCTGGAAGTACAAGTGTGGAGTTGATCTTTCGAGTGTGGAAGTGGTAAAACAGTTTTGTCTTGCTCTATGGGTAATGCTAGCGGTTTGTCAGAGTAAGCAGTTTGCTGGGGCTTGTTCCTTAGAACTTAGAACAGTTTTATCTTGCTCTGAAGGTATTGCTAGCGGTTCGTCCGGGTAAGCATGGTTTGCTGGTGCTTCTTACATAGAGTTTGGAAGTGGTAAAACACAGTTGTCTTGCTCTGGCGGTAGTGGTAGCGGTTCGTCCGGGTTAACACAGTTTGCTGGTACCTTCGAGTTTTGAAGTGGTAAAACAGTCTTTTCTCGCTCAGGTTTTTTCTTGCCCATCACAAGTTGCACAAGTTTTTTTCCACGTGGAAACATTGTAGGTATTTTTTTCACTTAAATCTAAAACAAATAACAAATATCACGATTAGGTCTAATAAAATACAAGTAGGTAAGTATCTAGTCATTAATGAAAAAATAGTTATAAAAAACTAAAACCCTACTACTAAAAGAAAGTTTGAAAAACGTGTAAGTAACTAATAATAACAAAATAATGTTTTTCCAATTTATCAGATACAACTATTGTTTTTATACTGATTTAATTAATTTCTCCCATTTCACACTACTGCAATACTACATAATTGTAACAATAAACGCAATAGTACTTTGGAGAATAAAAGTCATTACGTACATAAGAACGGTTGTTGTTTCAGATCCCAAATATTAAACATGTTAACTTTCTGGAGAAATAATGACACTATTGTAATACTACATCTTTGTAACAGTAAACCCAACAGTACATTGGAGAATCGAAGTCATTACGTACATAAGAATTGTTGCTGCTTCATATCCCAACTATTAAACATTAACTTTCTGGAGAAATAATGTCACAACTCATATGCTACGTATTTTAGGTCATTGTTGCTCCAAAATAAAAATAAATAATTGTCACAATTACCTTTAGTGACGTTGCAACTCCAAGACACGTCTGCTCTTGCGGGCGGTCACACGCAACTGACCAATGAGACGTTGTTTCTCCCGGCGGTCGGTTGATTAGCGCCAAAACCATAACGATACTACTACCCTCACACGGAAACTATTCATACTACACAAGTGACAATTACCCACCAAGTGCAGAGGTACTTTAGGCGTGTTTTTGCATACTCAGCTCATTTTTGACAAATTTGCATAAGTGACGTTATTGCACCGTAGGTGCGATATATATATGTAGGTATGTATATATATATATATATATATATATATATATATATATATATATATATATATATATATATATATATATATATATATATATATATATATATATATATATATATATATATATATATATATATATATATATATATATATATATATATATATATATATATATATATATATATATATATATATATATATATATATATATATATATATATATATATATATATATATATATATATATATATATATATATATATATATATATATATATATATATATATTTATGTATTTGTGTATTTATGTGTATGTATATATTCTTATGTATTATGCAATGCAACGTAAGTTCATAACATCAAAAGAGTCAGCTCATCGATACCATTGATTTTGTAAAATCAATGTCGATACCTTTAAACAAAAATCAGCATGCCCTAGATACGGGTCTCTGACCTAATTAGGAATGCGGATAGACATTTTCACCATAGGATGTGCTCAATCTCTCCCAACTCAACCATAGTATGTTAATGGTGTGTATATGACATAATTATAAAGTTATTGTAAATTAATAAATAAAAATAAAATAAAAAAATAATAGGTACCGTAGAATATTTATTTATTGTATTTATTTTATTTAAAGTTACGTGATACCCGGGAACGATCATATCTAAAGAATGTTAGTTTTATGATTTTTTAAAAAAAAATATAAGCAATAATTTGAAAAAGTATCTAAGCGAATCGCTCAATAAGGAACCAATTTACAATTTGGACTCAAAAAACTTGCTCATTGCCTTGGACATTTAAGCTTAAACTGATTTCGAAAACTTTCAGCTGCTATTACTTCTGCAGTGTAATCGGTGAGTGTGTTTTATTTTTAACACGCTTTTATTAGGTCGACCTGTATGTAACTATGTAATGGAATCTAAGGTAACTAATTTAATCATCTTCCAAGGATCGTAGGGTCATGAAAATTGGCAGCTGTATGTAGTTCTGATGACAATACAATAATATGGTACTGTCGAACTGATCTGATGATGGAGTCGCAGGATATGAACTGGAACTTCATGATGGGACATCGTATAATAGCTGTGTTTGGACTTGTTAGAAAAGTCTTGGAATGAACTTTGACCACGATTAGGTTTCAAGGTCTGATGATGTGGTTTTTACGTGCATTTATAAAAGCATGTTTTTAGTGTTTTTTATTTCTTTAAATTGACTGGTTATTTCTATAGCGTCGCGCTTAGCCACATTTTTTATTTAGGCGCTGAATTTATTACAATAAATTGAAACGTGAGGGCGCTTCGAGAGTTACGCTAAATATGCTATGCTATTAACACCCTTATGCCACCACTGCGCAAAGTTAGTTATTCTGTGCTAGCGCTGCGATATAAAGTTTAGTATGCGTCCTGTCGCCGGCGCGAGTGAACGTTGGATCTGCCTGACGCTACGTCAACGCTGGATTTTTATTGGTCGAACCCTAAAAAATTGACCCCGCCTATTTCTTCGCGTGTCCGCCCATTTCCGATATTTTTCTGAGGTCTCATAGTGCCTTAATAATAATAATAATAATAATAAACCGCTTGATTCGTACGAAATGTCGAGCTTATTGACTGCAGGCAGTATTTTACAGCTAACCTATACTATTGTAACAATATTTTTTGTGAGTAGATGCTACATAACTTAACCTATATAAAGAGTCAAATACAAAAAAAGAGAATAGAAAGAAATGGAATTTATGTGGAAGATCTCAAATGTTCTCTTAGTCTGTTTTTAAAACTTGTTATATATGCTTGGCGCGTTTCTGACATTTTCGGCCAAGCATTCCAAAGACGGGCTATATGCACGGTGAAAGAGAATGAGAAGGTCAGCTCTGTGCGTGGAGATAGAGAGTAGCAGGTTATCTTTTGATCTCAGCGGACGTCCATAAGCCGATAGTGCAGTAAATCTGCCTGTAAGATAATTGGGAGCGACGCCATCTAAGATCTTGAAAAGCATACAAAGAACTCTCATGTATCTATTCTCCCGGGTCGACAGCCAGTGAAGCTTCATTCTGTACTCCGTGATGTGGTCAAATTATCTGAGGCTATGGATATAACGAATGCAGACATTTTGGGGACGCTCAACTTTTGTGGATAAGTCCTTTTTGAGGTCGAGAAATGCGACATCTCCATAATCTAGAAAGAGGAGGAGAGCAGACTGACAAATCGTAATATTGCTCTTCTCCGGTAGGATATATTTCAGCCTATTCAGCGAATGAAATCGGCCGAAGAGTTTAATAAAGACACAAAACCGTATGGCATAGTCTAAAAGGTTACAAATACATATATTTTAAAATATAAAACCGGTTATAAATTTATTTATTTATTTACTTACTTATATAGTATATTTGGTACACAAACAATACTCTAATGATATATTGATTATTACTATTATTTTTACATTATTACTAATTAGAGTATAATATTTTATGCTTACTCCGCACGCTCTAAAAATTGCGTATGTGCCGTTTATCTCATGATTCACAAAAGTATCAGCATAAAAAATAATATCCCTAAACAAAATTTAAAATGTATATTTTTAAATTTTACAAATAAATTGACACTGAATTCTGAAAAACAATGAAAAAAATAATTGGATATCAAATATTGTCTTTAATAAAATAATCGTAACATACGGTATTAATCTCCTGTGAAGACAGCATACAACTACATATACAACTACATTTCCTGTGAATACAACGAATAAAATTACATTTATTTTATTTTAAGTAAATTTTCGTAGTTTAACTCCCATTCAATAATACAAAACACAATAAATATCATGAGAATTGTGTGCGTATGTGTAATGTTTGCTAAGAGAGACACGGATACGTTGAGAGGGTGTGTGTGTGTGTATGGGTATATGTGTGTGATTTAGAAGTGTGCGATATTGTTAGAGTCATCCTGAGTGTTTTAGTCATCTGTCATCCATATGTCATCCTGAGTGTTTTAGAGTACCTTAACAGTTTGTGTGTGTGTGTGTGTATGTGTGTGTGTGTGCTATGACGTATTATACAAGATTTAAGAAAAATATACATTTTAAAGGATAAACCCGGTGATGGATTTCCTGTGAATTACAAATGTACATGTATTTAATTCCTAATAGTGCCTATTTATTACCACAAAACAATATGACTTGGTATTTGTGAGCGTATGTGTACGTTTGCTGAAAGGGTCACAGAGACGATGGGAGGGTGTGTGTGTGTGTGGGTGAGAGAGAGAGAGAGAGAGGGAGAGAGAGAGAGACAGAGAGAGACGGTTTGTGTATGCATTTAAAAGTAAGTGAAAGTGTGTGTGGGAGATAAAGAGAGGTAGAGAGTATGTATCTAGGGTAAAGGCCCAACCATTGGACCACTTAACTTCAAATTGTTATATTTCTTAAGATTAGATTTTTAAAATAAAACTGAGTAAGACTTTAGAATAAGTATTTATTCTTGTATTACAATTACTGAAATTTTTACCAAAATACTTACTCCAATGAAATATATTAAGAGAAAACATAAAGAAATATGGTTCCAATAATTGGACCTTTGGCACGTTCTTTGGACCAGTGAAGTTCTATCATTGGACTTCTAATAATGGTACTTTAAATGGAAATAGAAAAACTATGGGTCCAATCATGGTTCCATTAACAATTTAAACAATAAAATTACATCTAATCTTACTCAATAACAATAAAATTTTTGAAACAAGTCTGCTTGGCAACAGTTTTTAAAAGGAAAAAGAATCAACCCCTTCGAGTTGTAACATATTGTTTCATCATTATTTTTAGTTGTAACAACTCACAAAAAATATATAAAAAGCAAAAAAAATAGTATTTTTGAACATAGTGCCATCTAGTGACATCTCCTACATGTTGGACACACATATTTCTTCGTTCCCTTTTTCACTCCGGCGCAATCTTCATGTACCCAATCCTTGCATGTGAGACATTGTATCATCCCTTCCATTGCAGCAAATTGGCACAACTTGCAATACCACTCTTCTTCCTCTGTTTTAGTAGAGTTATTTTTATTTCTTTGGCTGTTTTTAGTTTTAATTTCTTTGACTTCTTTTTTGTTTTTAGCATTATAATTCTTTTCATCTTTTTTCATTTGGAATTTTACTTTCATATCAAGTTTAATTCTTTTCGCACGTTGAGTATCTTCTAAGCCATTTTTGTACGGTGACGACGTCAGTTCGACTGATGTTTGGCTTTTTCGGCTCTTTTCTTTCAATCGTGAAACAATTTCCTTAGCTCCAGGGGAGATTTCTGATATCATATAATTAAAACTTGTGCTTGCTTTAGGGGATGATGGAGTGGTGAATGTAGACGATGATAGTAATTTATTCGACAGAGGATCGGACTCATCAGTGATTCCCAGAGGCGTGAGAGTGATAGAATTATTTTTTTTAAAAAGCGATGGCGACGATACTTGAGCTTCGACGAATTCAATATCTTGACTGGAAGTATTTTCAATATTCGATGATGAAGATGTTTCTGCTTCGAATAACTCTAATCCTTGACTGAGCATGCCATCTACAGATGATGTTGGAGAGGCTCCTACTTCGATATATTCAAGTCCTTCATTAAGCGCCTTTTCAACTGCAGGGTTTTGATTTTGATTAGAGAACGCTGACATATTTTCTCTTTCCTCTACTGCAATAAAATCGTGGTCTTTAAAAACGTGTCTGTCAAAGGGGTATATGCCAGTTTTTGCAAATCCGTTAATTGCCGTACCTACAGAAGCTGCTCTTGCATATGCTTTACCAAACAGCATTGAGATTTGATGCTGAGTTACGCATCTTCCTGGATTAGCTCGAAGCCACTTCTCTGTCTCGTCTATCATGTAAGTACTTAGAGGTTTGAAGAATGATACGTCTAGAGGCTGCAGTTTATGCGAAGTGTGCGCGGGTAGGGAAAGCATTACAACACCATGCCTCTTAGCATAGTCTAGTGCTTCAAGGTTTTTGGTGTGGGTGGAGTGTCCGTCGAGTATAAGAAGCACTTTTTTATCCAGCGATGGTTTTACAGCTTCAACGAAATTTCGCAGCCACAAGTAAAATATGTCCTTATTTATATAACCGCTTTTCTCATTGTAAGCGAATGTCGTACCGGGCGGTGCTCCATCTTGAAGTTCGACCAGAGCTCGTTTTCGTTTAAATATGATCAATGGTGGAATAAATGCACCGGCAGCACTAGCGCAACATACAGCTGTTGTTGTGATTCCACGCTCACCGCTTGTTATGGAGCCTACTTGGTGCTTGCCCTTTTTAGCAAGGATTTTTCGTGGTTTCTTCTGAACAGTAGACAGGCCCGTTTCATCCATATTAAAAACTCTCTGTGCCTCATTAATATTGTGATTCTCTAGAACGCTCTCTAGTTTATCAAAAAAATCGTTGACAGATTTCTTGTTGAATGCCGTGGCTCGATTGAAAGAAGTAGCCCTTGGCTGGCGTAGAGATAACTGTGGGTGTCTTTTCATAAATGAAACAAACCATTTTTTGCCTGCCATTTCTTTTTCTTGGTTGAATCTGTGTTTGATGTTACACTTATTGGCGAGTTTGAAAGCAAGGTGGCAAACATCATCTCTCGTTACCCCGAATAAACATGCCTCTAATTCAAGCACATGCTTTACGAGTTCTTGTTCTAACTCTGCTGTCAAATCGGAAGATGATCCGGGAATCTTAATATCTTCTTTGGAATACTTGTTACACCCATCCAAGCGTCTTTTAAGAGTTGCCTTAGAGATGCCGAACATACGCACGGCAGCGTTTAGGCCAACTTCTTTGTTGCGAAGTGCAAGAAGGGCCAGGCGCATACTTGGCTCGTTCCATGCGTAGTATGGGCCGCGCGTTGACATTCTGATAATCAAGAAAATTATAAATTACTACTAGTTTGTATAAAAGTAATATATAATAAGCCTTCATTGGACCGGTCCATTGGTAGTCCTTTAAAGTGGTCCAACAAAGGTGCCATTGCCGTTTTTCGAAAAAAGATTATTTAACAACTAATCCAAAAACTTTATGGAAAAAAGTACATACACATTGGGTAGAAGATTTATCATCAATAATATAAAAACAAAAACAATATTAAAAAAATGAATAAAGTAAAACTTACGCTCAAGTTTCTCGAACATCGACGTTGTATGGACGGCCTCGTGAACACTCGGACGCACGGCCTACCTCGATCGCTGCGCGAGCGGCACTGAGAAGCGTGCAGTGGGTAGAGGGGACTATCGGACGCCATAGCAACTAGTTCAGCGCGTTAGGGGACACGTGGTTTCTTAGAAACTTCGCCGGTCCATTTGTGGCACTGGCCCAATGATTGGGCCTTTACCCTATGTGTGTGTGTGTGTATATATACGTATTTACTTGTATAAGTATTTATGTACCTACATATTTAAGTGTATATTTATATTTATTTGTATTTCTATATTAAAATCTATACTAATTAAAAACTATTAAAAACTATTCCGATTTAAAAAATTCTTTCATTAATAAATACCCCCATTATGGATGAGTGATATAGATTACATTTTGTTGTGTTAAATATTGGTTTTCAATACGAAATCATGATTTTTGTAAATCAAGCCGAAGAAAAATGCGCTGATGAATTGATTTCTTGTTGAGCTGATGAGCTGATGAATTGCGATATCTCCGTCTGGAATTAACTTTCAAGATACCTCCTGCCTCTTGACTGGTTCCATGATCGAGATCGCTAGCGTGGTCCTCTCCCTTATGAAGCGGTGATACGGTATCTACCGAATCTATCGCGGACCACGGCATCCTTTGCCCGGCTTATTCACCCTGGATCAGGTGGCCGAATGGTCGTTTCAAGAGCAGTTGCCATAAGGTTAACAACCACCCCCTCTATAGGAAAAATCACTGTTTCCAGACTACCCCGGCTGTTAGTCGGAATGCACAATCGATTGGCTGACGCCGCACGGTGCGCAAACAGCCCAGGAGCGTTTGAAGGTTGAGTTATATGGTATACTGAGCCGCAGGCCAGCGTCCTACCCTGGCTCTCCATTCTGCGTGGAGGCAGCCGGATGGATGTTGACCCGTGCGCTTGACCGACACTATACAACTGCGTCTTGCCACAGGTCCCATTAGCTACCGGATTTTTCAAACACATGAATTTGGTTCCCCCTTGAATTGCTACCAGGAGCAGTCCCCCCGGTTTGTTCCCATCCAAACCCAGGACTTAGCAGCATAGCCACCTAATTACAAGTAAGCCTGATTAATAATCGTACAATCGCATACTAATCTGAATTGATGAATTTAACAACAGCTAATGAATTACGTTGCCATGTTCCGCCTCAATCTGCAGCAATATTATTTTTTGTGAAGAATGAAATATAAGTATTAAAAACTTGACTCGAGTAACAAATATTCGTGATCTGGGCATTACCTTGGATTCCAAGCTGCACTTTAATCTTCATATTAATAAGGTCGTATCTAAGGCTTTCTAACAACTTGGAATGATTCTGCGCATAGGTAAACCTTTTACCAGAGGCAAAACGTTTAAAGTACTCTACAATGCATACGTTCGTAGCGTTTTAGAATTCGAAAGCGTAGTTTGGAATCCCCAATATGCTGTCCATATAGATAGGATTGAGAGGGTGCAAAAGAGATTTTTAAAATCATTGGAATTTCGGACAGGTAACATGTCTACGGATTATGAAGAGAGAGCGACAAAACACAATGTACACTTTTTGTATGCAAGACAATATCGCCCTATATAAAATTTTAAATAACCATATTAATTCTGCACCCCTTTTGGCCAAAATTCTTTTTAAAATTTCTCGATCTCCCTCTTCTCGTTCAATAGATACATTTTATATACCCTCTTTTTACACGAACTATGCGAAAAATACCTTTTTCAGACGGTCATGTTTACATTATAACAAAGCTTCAAATGACCTCGACATATTTTCCGACACGTTGGTTAGTTTTGGGAAAAAATAGGCGATTTGTTGTTGCATTAGATTATAGTTTAATTTGTTTTTAACCCCTCACGTTGCGAGGTAAAAACTCACCTATCACTTTTGCGCGCGACATTTTCGCGTGCGAAATCGACGCCAGTCGACGACCTTGATAAAAACGACCATAACTTTTAAACCACTATACGCATCATAAAAAGAAGAACTGTAAAATGATCGCATTGAAATTTGACATATAAAACATTATAACCTTATCTCGTAAATCAATTAAGATAATAATGGCGACAAATTACAAATTTGGCGAAGTGAAAAAACTCGCCTATTTATCATTTCGATGTTTTTATCACAAAATACGAAAGTCTATGCGGAAATTGTATTTACAGTTATGTTCTTTATTAAATGCTTTACCAAAACCATTATTTTGTTTTACTTCTTTGCATACAAAAATATTTAGTTTTTCAGTCATAATAACCAAGAAAAATTTGATGTCTCCTCGTAAATTTTTTTTTTTTTAATTTTGTATTTCTGACTACTTAGGGACTTTATTTATATGAAATTCTTTCATAATAACTTTTCCACTACACTACACTTCTTATAAAATCATATCAGACCTTTCAGCTTCGTCTGATATTACAGAAAAATCCAAACTTTTGCGAGTCGGTGACGAAAATTTGGTAATAACTTTGATAGGTCATAATACAAAAGTGGATAAAGTTTTTCAAATATATTGTGTTATTATGTGCTTATTATATGTCTAATAACTAATTATTATACTCTAAAGAGTCACATTTCATAGAAAAACTATAGGAAATCACGCTCAAAATATGGTAATTCTCCCATACTAATTACGTAAACAAATAGGTATGCGCACCCCGCGATTTCGCGAATATCGATAAAATTAGGCAGCGCGCCTGTCTATGCAATATCGCGCGGCGCGTTCTATTTGTTTAGGCAAATTATGAGTGTGATTTTCTAGTTTCTTCTATGAAATGTGACTGGAGTATAATAATTAGTTATTGGACACCTAATATGCGTCAAGTTTTCAATACATTTGAAAAACTTCTAACCACTTTTGTATTGAGCCTTCGCATTTATTATGAAATCAAAGACTATCGCGGTTGTTTGACATTATAAATAGCTTTATAAACGAATTTACCGCGTGAACTTTGTAGCACCCGACGTTTCGGCGACGTTGCAGCCGCCGTTGTCCAGGGTAGACTGGACAGCGGCCGCTGCAACATCGCCGAAACGTCGGGTGCTACAAACTTCACGCGGTAAATTCGTTTATAAAGCTATTTATAATGTCAAACAAACGCATTAAGTTTTTGATTTCATAATAATTGCCAAAGGCATTTATACAAAAGTGGTTAAAAAACGAATTTACCGCTTGAAGTTTGTAGCACCCGATGTTTCGGCGACGTTGCAGCCGCCGTTATCCAGAGTAGACTGGACAGCGGCCGCTGCAACATCGCCGAAACGTCGGGTGCTACAAACTTCACGCGGTAAATTCGTTTTAAAAGCTATTTATAATAATTATTATTAAAAAATCCTAGAAGAAAACTCAACAAACCATTTTTTTTTTATTTACTAAATTTCCAGTACAAAATTTTATAGTAACGACAGACTCATTTGATAAAAATAAAACAAACATGTAATACAAAATAAACAAATAAAACAATTGTACCGACTAAAATAAAAACTTTCATCAGTTGGATTAGGTATACATGTATTGGTTTCTTTATATTTATTTATTTATATAAGTAATGCAAATAATTAAAAAGTAAACAATTTCAGCTTAGGACTACTTACAAAATTGAATCAAAAGCAGAAAAAAGAATACAATGCATAGTATAGTGGCAACGTCACCTAACTAGGCCGGGACCTGTTCTAAGGTAAACGTTATTTTTTTAATGTGCTTGCACAAATACCGTGTTTATAAGAGTGGCAGATATTCCATGTATGCACAAAAATGGAATTGCAAAACAATATTAAAAATGACTACTTGATTAAATTAAATAATTAAATTTAAGTTAGAAGTGGAAAATTAAAATGACAGCAAATAAATTGAAATCATAAAAAAACAAAAAAACAAAGCAATTTAAAATAGTTAAAATTAGAATAAGAATTTAAACAAAATAGTCCTGCATTTTACTTATAACTAAGATTAAATAGTGTTAAAACTAAAACAAATTATCTCTTAATATACTTTAAAACACAAGAATAATAATAATAATAATAAACAAAATAATAATAATAAAATAATACAATATAAGATTCAAAATATTCAAATGTCCGGGTTAGGTTATAATGTCCGGTATTTTTAAAATTCCTTGTCTTCCCTCTTTTACAAGCCAGTTTCTAAGCAGCCTTTTAAATAAGGTCTTATTTTGTGCTGATTTTATGTCGCCAGGAAGAGCATTGAAAAACCTTGGGGCAATGAATGTATAGGTTCGCTGACCAAAAGTAGTATACCTTCTGGGTACTATCATATTATTATCTTCGGAAAACCTCGTTGATAGGGTATTTTCAGAACCACATCATGTTACATCACATATTTGAAACACATCATGTTACATCACAGCGTGATTACGTATGAATAAAAAAAATAGAATACAAACGAAACATAGAAAAATATAAACAATTAAAAATTTGCGGGGTATCGGCTTTTTCAACGGTAGTGAGTAGTGAGCGACGGCGGCAACTTGTGGCTTGCCGATGCAAACAAGCTGTACACTGAGAAAAATATAACGCTGTAATACATGGAAATACGCATGTTTCAACAAGGATTACGTATATTTCATTAGGTGCGACTTGGGATCTCGCTTCTAACATGGCAGCATGTAGTAGTATACGTACGGTTAGTCGGACACATGAATCATGTTAAAATATAATGATACATATAATCGAGTAATGGAGTTTCATCAAAACTCCTTGTAATACAACAAAATTTCGAGTAAAACATCGTTATTCTATATAAAACATTATGTAAGAATCAATCTAATATTTTTCTCAGTGTGAGTCATACAGTTTATCAGTTGGTACATAAAATTATACCTAATGATGAAATATAGTTATTACCAAGTATCAGAGATGGATAACTTTTATAAATAGGATAGAAAACGAATTTACCGCGAGAAATTTGTAGGACCCCACGTTTCGGTGACGTTGCAGCCGCCTTTGTCTAGGGTAGACAACGTCACCGAAACGTCGGGTCCTACAAATTTCACGTGGTAAATTCGATTTCTATCCTATTTATATTGTCAAACAACCGCGATAGTCTTCGATTTTGGATAACTTTTAGTTTGTATCGAGCACCGAGCCAACACCCCCCCCCCCCCCAAATTCTACAGATCCAATCAATCATCACACATCCATCCATCCATCGTACTGAAATAATGATACTATAGGTAAACTAATGTCAACTATTTTTATAAAAATCACTATAAAACAGAGAATCAGTCTAATGCATTGTATGGAATTCCTTAAAACAAGGGGGTTCCAAACACAATGGCATTTCGCACTTCTCACATTGGTACCTGGTTCTTGGTCCAATCTTACCTGGTACTCGAGGACGACGTACTTTGCACCAGATACATTGATTTCGCGGAGTACTACCTGCAGGATTGGCCGGTATTAGCTCATGGTAATGTCCATAGGCTGTAAAACGTACAGCTGGTAAGTGAACGTCTCTGGTTGGTCGTACATGACTTGCTCGAAGAGGGACATGAGCTAAATGCTGCTCCATAATCTCTTCAATCAAATTTAATCGAAAGTTCTTGTGAGAAATCATTCTCTTCTCGGGAAAACACTTTCTGAAGACAATGCAACTGTTAAATACAGATACATTGAGGAGTCTCTTGAAAAGTTTCTTGTACCACTTTATATTTTTTTTAGTTTCAACCAGGAAAGGCTCTAGCTGTTGATCCTTCTTGTCAACACCACCCATTTTGAGATTGTAGTCCGCAATAAGCGCCGGTCTATAGTGTGATGGACGTCCAGGTCTACCGTCTATTAGTAGAGACTCAGTGGTATGGTATGTTGACGTCACGTAAACCTGTTTCTTATCTTGGTAAGACATCACAACAACATCCCCGGAATGCCGTGCTAGACAAGTGCCTTGATCAACCTTTGCCAGTTGGAGCAGTGCCGGCACATTTTTGCGCGATCTACGCAAAGTGCCAACACAATCTGTTTTGTTCCGCTTCAAAAACCTCGATAACAAAGGCGAATTGAACCAATTATCCATGTACAAAATATAGCCTTTGTTTAGAAGAGGCTTCATGAGGCGTGCGACAATCTCGGTGCTCTTTGGAAGCGGAGATTGATCAGCGTGATTTTTACCCGTATAAATATGAAACGACCACAGGTAACCAGTAGTCGATTCGCAAATTTCAAATGTTTTAATGCCGAATTTGGCGGATTTAGTTTGAATGAACTGCTTGAAGAGCAGGTTACCTTTCCATAACAGCAACGACTCATCCAACGATATGTCTTGTTCCATCACGTAAGTAGTTTGAAACTTTTCGTTGAAGTGATCAACCAATGGACCAAGACAGAAAGTCCTGGGTGAGTCGGGCGTGCGGGTAGACTTGTCTACAAAATGAAGGGCTCCGCTTAAATACCAAAAACGGTCTTTTGATATTAGATTTCTAAACACGGGGAATTTCAACAGGGGATGATTTGAAAATTTATCACTTTGTGATGGCAGCCTAACAACGCCGCTCAAAAGGTAAAATGCAAGAAGTATCATTATTTCATGCACATTCGTCTCGTACCAATCTCTAGCAAACCTTTCCGAAGCAGCCGACAGTTCTATAGCATACCGATTAGTTTCCTGCACGATATGCTCCAGAATTTGATCGTCCCAAAAAGAGCGGAACGCCTCATATTCACTTTGGACCTGAACGGTAGGACCAGCGCGACAATGAAATTCTTCCCGGCGGCCCCTAAAAGTATCCATAGGGAACCACTGGAATTGCATTGCCGTTCTATCTCCTTCGAACAGTTCCCGCGATATGATGGATTCCGCATCTACTGACAACTCGTTCTCGTCGCTTTCGTCCGCATTCGTGCCGACGTCCCGCAGCCGCAATAACCTCGCTGTCTCCCTAGCGCGCCGATCACGAGAAACCTTCTCCGCCTTATCCACTAACTCTTTCAATGGCGCGGGGATGTCTTCATCATTCTTACATACTTCAACAATCGGATCGCCTCGACACCACACAGTCTCACCGAGCACAGCTCTGTTGGCGGCGTGCCTACCGCCTCTAAACCCCCTCGACCCCGCAGCCGCTCGCCCCCCGCCGGCTGCCCCCCGCCGCCCGGCGCCCGCCGCGCCGCCTCGCCCGCCAGCCGCCGCGCCGCCTCCTTGGCCAGCCGCCGCGCCGGCCCGTCCGCTGCCCGCCGCTCCCGCCGCTCCCCCCCGTGCGCCGGCTCTCAAGCGCCGGCCGCCCGCTGCTCTCCCCTGGACTCGCCCCGCTGCCGCCAAAGGGACGCTGAAAATTCAAATTTAAGTTTTGAGTTGTGGAGAAGCTTTAGATGAAATCACAAAATGGACTCAAGTCTGGGTTATTAAAATCAACCCTAAGAAATGCATCTCGGTATAACGATAACGGACAACTAGAAATGGGCAAACCATATTGAAAACATCGTAAAATGGGCAAACTCACTTCTATATTTGGTAAAGAAAGCTTTTCAAGTATTGACGATACAGACATTTCAAAAAATTAACCCCTCGCGGCCCGCGGTTTGAATTTTAATGTGTGCCTTACGGCCCGTAAGAAATTCGCGAGTCTCAAAAAAAAGATGGCGTTTCAGAAAAAAACGATTACTCCGAAACTGTCACACCGATCGTCTAAAAAAGACCTGTTTTATGTTCCTATTGAAATTTGCTATTAGATATTTGTAACGTCGTTATGTAAAGCGATAAAGATTATTCATAATTATTAGTCAAAGTTGTACTAACATAATTAGCGGTCGGCCTCGCCTGGCCATTTCGGGCCGTCTGGGGTTCGACGGTAAATATCAATTCTGGACGTTTCGGGCCGTCTGGTACGCGAGGGGTTAACAAAACCTACAGTCGTCCTCTGATTGAGTATTGTTTTCAAATCTGGAATCCTTATTTTGCCAAGGACATCGACCCGCTTGAAAGTATACAACGTAGAGCGACAAAACTGCCAAAAACCTTAAGAAAAACACCCTATGAACGTAGATTAAAAATCCTCAAACTGACAACTCTGGAGCGACGGAGATGCAGAGGAGATCTCATAGAGACATACAAAATACTGAGGCAACACTATGACTGCCCAGAGTTGGAAAGCATGTTTGTGTTCAATTCAAACCGTCACAGCCTGAAACCGCCGAGCGACCGAGATGCCAATGGGGTTCAAAAATCTGGAATACGCAGAACGACTCCGCAGATTGCAGCTGCCTACACTTAAGGATCGTCGGACCAGGGGTGACCTCGTTGAAACATATAAGATCCTCAACGAATGCTACAATTGCCCCGAATTGTCTTCTATCTTCGAGAGAAACTACAAGCATCATCTGCGAGGACACAATTTTAAGCTGGAGAAAACGCGATTCCACATGAATCCCAGGAAACATTTCCTGACCAACCGGATTGTGGACCAGTGGAACAGTTTACCTGCCGAAGTGGTTGAAGCGAGTAGTGTCAACATGATCAAAAATAGACTAGACGGACACCTAAACAGAAATTGTAGTTGTACTCAGTTTCATATTCAGACATATCAGCAATCATGCTGCCTGTCATGTTAATGTCATTGCGTGTTGAATAATTTCACCTGTTTATGTGTATGGCTTATGACCCCTAAGGGAAATAATCGCTATTCATATAATAATATTATTATATCAATCCCATATTATCATATTATTATTCCTCAGGTAAAAATCGAATAAAATGATCCGATACCAAAAGTACTCATTATCGCATGAAAAGTATTCGATGCTTTACTTATTGAATTGAATGAACTCTACAGAAGTGACATTTCAAACTGTTTCGTAATACCTAGTCAGAGTCAGTGTGTTTCTTCGGGTTTCGTTGGGTTAGTTAGTGCGGATTTTGCTGGTAATATAGCAGTTTTCTTACGTAACGTTGTTCATTTCGGTGATATATTTGCAGGTTAACAACTAAATAACCCCGAAATGTTGGGGAGAAAGCTAATCGAGCAAACGGGAACGTGGGTGCCTTCGCTGATGGCTTACGGCACCGCGGGAATGCTCTATTTCACAGACTGGAAGGCGGTGCTGAGATACGTGCCCATCTACGGGAGCAAATATCTACGTGAAGAAGAATCGAAGTAAACGAATCAATATGCCATTGAACGTCTAATCTCTTCACTGCTGTTGCTCCCGTTATTTTCTATTTATCGTCATTATTTTACTTGTTTTGCGAGAATAAATTACTTTAGTGTTCTCTTGACTTTCAATTGTAATGCAATAAAGGTAAGAGACAAACGCATTATGACATCTGGACCCTTAAAATTTGCATGAAAACTGATGTCTTAGAAACATACTTATCATATGCAACGCTGTCATGCAAGTCGACCTGCAATTTCGAGATCGGCATGGGAAGGTGGAGAGAATAGTAAGCTGTCCCTCGCTTTGAATTTCTGAAAACTTACTCGATGGTGTAAACAAAGTAAAAATAAGATAACCTTTAACTGGTCACGAGCGTTATAGTGCGCTTATATAGGAGTGCGATTTGATCGTTTTAAAACGTTGTCAATGAAAGCTTATTTATCAGTACCTATAGTTAAGAATAAAAGTTTCGTTTCTGTGCTGTTGACCGTTGAGTAGTCCCCTCGTCGGGAGCAGCCATAACACAAACATGGCTCTGTTTGCAGAATTTCGACGTTAGTCTACTCCATATATTACCGAAGACACGTGCGACCCCGTCGCACTTACGACGCACAATGGCAAATGTAGTCTGGCCGCTTCGGTTAATTCTCGCGTTTGTACTCTGTCTACTGTCTTGATGTACCTACCCCCACCAATCGATCGATCAAAAAGTCAATATAAAATGAATAAGTTCTAACCTTAGAGCACTCGGCGACCAAACAGAGGCAGGCGATAACGTGCCAGAGCCAGCGGGCGAAGACCGAAGAGCGCGCAACGGAGACCTCTGGAAAGTAAGAATATTCCGCCTTTACTATATTTGCTATATAAGGATTACAAAATATGGTGCGTGTATGTATGTGTGTGTGGGTGTGTGTATCTGTAGTGCGAATGTGCTTGTGAGTGCTTGTGCATGCTAATTCAATCCGATCTGATAATCAGCTTTTCACGTACCTCCTTAACAAAGGATCGACTATTCTGATGGTTAAATATGTCAATATCGTTAAAGCATACATTGTATGCATACATAACGCGCGGCAATAACGAATTGGAACCATAGTTAGTGTTGAACCTTGGTACGTAAAAAGTTGAGTGAGCACGTGCGAGTCGGGAAGGCGCTCGTATGCTCACCCTACTCCGGAGGTATGAACTGTCCAACCCAGTATGAACACTTTTATGTAGAAACGACATATCTGATACTACTCGCCGGTCCTCTAATGTCTCTAAACCGTAGCGTTGCAGACCTTCAGCGTACGACAAGCCGCTGGAAAATAAGCGGTAATTTAGATGACGTATAAATCGTTTTTGAATACGCTCAATCCTCAGCTTGTATGTAGCATACTGTGGAGACCAAATATTAGAAGCAAATTCAAGCAGGCTGCGTACGTATGCAACATAAACCGTTGTCAAAGAATGAGTGTTTTTAAGAGGTCTACAAACTCTCATGATAAAACCGAGGGTGCTGTAAGCCCTGTTGACGACTGAATCAATGTGCTTATTCATTAAAAGCTTGCGATCTAAGATGACTCCTAGATCACGCACTCGATCTACTTCCAGAATTTCATCATTGCCAATTGTATATTTAAAGTTAATTATATATAAAAGTCAATTGTCTATGTATATTGTAATTATAATAAAAGCCAATTGTATATAAAAGAGCTATTAGCTCAACATGATTGACACGATCAAAGGCCTTTGAGAAGTCAGTATATATCGCGTCCACCTGAATACGCCGATCCATACGTCCCAAAGTATAATCAGTAAAATGAGCAAGGTTTGTAACAACCGACCGATTTTTAAGAAACCCGTGTTGGTGCTCTGTGAACGAGCTAGCGAGAGCTTGATATAGCTATATAGATAATGCTTTATTTAAGAGAAAGTAGTACAAAAATTATGTCTTAAAAACTACCCAACTAGGTGCACGTACTAGGGTAGATTCTTTTCTTTTAAATTAAGATGCGCACGTAATTTTATACTGCAATTATAGAACTATGGTAATATTTTACTTGTTTATATGATATTTAACATTATACATATAATATTCTCATTTATATATAAATATATACATTTACCTACTTCTATTATTTACATACTATTATTATTTACATACATTTGCATTTACGTACATGTATTTATTAGTAATATATAATTGATTAAATTGATAACGTCGTTTTAAACGAGGATATTTTAGTCAGTTTCCCCTGGAAATCTACCTTCTGGCGCTCCTATACGGTCTGCGCACCGTGCGGCATAAGCCAATCGATCGCGCACTCTGACTAAAAGTCAGGGGAGTCTGGAAGCAGTACTGTTTCCTATAGAGCGGGGGTGGTTGCGGACCTTACGGCGACTGCTCTTGAAACGACCATCGGCAACCCGATCCTGGGTAAACAGCCTGGCAAAGGATGCCGTGGTCCGCGATAGATTCGGTTTACACCGTCTCACCGCTTCGTAAGGGAGAGGACCGCGCAAGCGACCTCGAACTCTCGAATCTGGTCGCAATTGGAAGTAAGGGCGTGAGTGTAAGCCCGTTGGGTTACACTTCTGGCTATCTCGCGGTTAAGGCGTTGGCCTCTTACGGCTGTTATAGATTCCACTATGATATAATATTGATATTGGAAAATATTGATATAATATTGATATTGGATAATAATATTGGAAAATAAATAAATATTTGTATTTCCTACCTCTCTGTAGCTGGGAGAGAGGAAATGGTCCGGCCAGTAGTAGGCCGTGCCGGGCGGCGAGCGCTGTTCAGTCCTGGGCGGCGGGCGGCGAATCGTCGGCCTCTTGAACGGCGACGGCGGCTGAGGCTCGGCGGCCGACGCGCCGGCACTGGTAGATGGTTGCGGCTCAGCCGACGCGCCGGCACTGGTGGACGGTTGCGGGTCCGCCGAGGACGGTGACAAGTGACTATCGAAAGATAAAAACACAATAAATAAATTGACTGATACTGTCTGACAGTCTGACTAGAGACTGACATATATACTTACAATTGTCGGAGAGTACCACCTGGGCTCTGCCAATCTATCGGCAAGTCGTTGAGATCGAGACAGCCCTCGATTTCAACGGCTTGCCGATCGATTGGCAGATCTATCGCCTGTGATGTGGCATCGAGATGTTCCTCGATATCAACATCACAGGGAACGTAGGCGTAGTCGTCGTCATCCAATTTATCGTCACCGTCCTCGTAACAAAATACCGGACCCGCTTCCTCGTCCGAATAGTCTGACACGGACCCCTCCAGGAGATCCATGAAGGCACGAGGAGGGGTCCGATCAGGGCTCAAATTGAATCTTGACATCTAAAAAAACAAAAACACATTTTTTAAGAAAAAAGTCAAAATAGTCATCCCAATCGCGTCTGTGCTTTTGACCGTTGAGGAGTTCCTCGCCCGTGAGTCAACCATGGGCGCAGCTACAGGCGAGCCCGTCACTTCAGGGAGTTATAACGATATTAGATCGTTTTGACTGGTCAGGTGAGCATAGAGAAGCTTTAGGACGAAACAGTCCAATTTTTTCTCAGTAAATAACCCCAAATTTTGAAAAAAACTTTTATGTTATTGCTGCATTTTTTATTTAATTATGCATGATAAGTTTTATGTTATTTTAGCCCCACTATAAAATCCAATATTCAAATATACAAATTTCTTCAAAAATAAAATATCGAAAAAAAAATTTCTGTCGGCTTTTTTTTTAGTTCATTATCGATAGAAATACTAAGCTTTACTATACACATTGAGAAATATCGGTTTTTACCGCCAAAATACGAACTCACAAAAACTGGTCAAAGTTTCAAACACTTTGTATTCACAAAATACGTTTAATCCTATGATTATTTTTGATGTAAATGAAGTAATAACTATTTAATTAACGAAATAAACAAATATTACGTCATATCAAGTGATATTTCGTCGTTTCAAAAGTGTGACGAAATGTACCAGCCATTTTGAGAAACAAGGCGCGTGGCTGCACAAAGTTTTTCACTCGAAAACAAATGAAGAAAAGGAAATGGGCTACGCACAATAAGTAATGCTCGTTGATTAAGAGTTTTAGAAAGGAAATCACTCACTTTTATTCACTAACTCGTACAAAATCGCACAAAAAAGCAGTTTTTAGTGTAGCCGGCCGCGTCGCAGATTAGTCGGTCAGAAATGATGTCATCGCTTTTTTTGTAAGGGACGTAGTTATTCATAATCCTATAATCGCATACGGCAATCGAGCAATTTCATAGTAAGGCATATTTGGCTATATTATGGCATCATTCGATAGAATATACAATCGCATTTCGAAATTTAAACGACATTTTCTTGAGCGGCGAGCGCGATATCCCGTATGGGATAGTTTGGATTTCAGCCGGCCGCCATACATATCCCGCAAAGGATGTTAAGTGCCGAGCGGGTTAAGTAAAACTTTTTGTTTTTTGGTTGAATTAGTTTGGTTTGGTTGCTTGCTTTATTGTTATAAGTTTATAAGTTATTAGTGTAATTTTGATTGTAATTCTCCCTTTGCTACTATTTATAATGTTTTGAAGTAATTAATGGTAATATAGGTCTATTTGTATTATGTATTTTCAAACAAATGTATATGACTGTTTTTACTTACTTTTCATTCGGGAGTTTCATTTCAGTGGTAATCACCTGGCGCTATCTTCACACCCCCGCCATCATGTGTAATGGAAAGTACTGAAGGCTACAAGCAAACAAGCCCAAACTCGACTGTCTTAGCACTGTTACGGTTAATGGGCGTTAATGGGCCCTTGCTGAGTTGGCCACGAAGACCCATTCTGTTCAGGGTTGGTCACACTTACGGGTCAACGCCTATTCTACGGCCTACATGCATGAAGTGCGATCCTGGGTAGTATCTCGATTGGTTACGAGTTCGAGATCGCTTGAGCGGTCCTCTTCCTTACGAAGCGGTGAAACGGTGTATACCGAATCTATCGCGGACCACTGCATCCTTTGCCCGGCTGTTCACCCAGGATCGGGTAGCTGATGGTCGTTTCAAGAGCAGTCGCCGTAAGGTTCGCAACCACCCCCGCTCTATACATTACATTTTCGTCGTGTCCAATTGACGGCTAAAGACCGCTCTTGGACGTGTCAAAATAATTGGGTTATGTAGTAAGTTTCGTTACTACTCTTTACTGAACATACATATATAGGTAGTCAAGAATTAACTACTAGATTGTCAAACTATAAATATAAATAATCAAAATAGAAGCCTAATATTTGAAGTAATTAGTAATTCGAAAAGATACGTAGTAAAATTATTTATCGTAATATTCAAATTGTCAGTAAAATGTTAAATAATCAAATTAAATCTACGTTATGTATTTTAAACTAAAAGTACAGATATAAGACCATATAAAATAATCAGACAATAAGCCTCTACTTTTTTAAGTAATTTAAATGGGCACAATATTTGAAAAATCATTGCCCTCAAATTCGGCCAAATTATTCGGAAAGGGTGGCCTATCAGCATCTCCTTGATGTTTTTTTTAAATTTTATGTCCTCCAGCAGTTTAAATTAGGGAGTAGATTATAGAATTTAATGCTAAGGTATAAGTAGCTTTTCTGTACTTTTGCCAGTCGTATAAAAGGGAGCTACCGCGGGTATGATGCGAGTGAATGTGTCGGTATAGGAAACAGTACTGCTTCGAGACTCCCCCGAATGTTAGTCAGAGTGCGCAATCGATTGGCTTATGCCGCACGGAGCGCAGACCGTCCAGGAGCGCCAGAAGGTTGATTCCTAGGGGAAACTAACCCTAAGGCCAGAGTCCTACCCAGGCTCGCACTTCATGCATGGAGGCCGTCGGATGGGTGTTGACCCGTGAATGTGACCAACCCTGAACAGAATGGGTCTTCGTGGCCAACTCAGCAAGAGCCCCTTAACTCTCGGAATAATAAACCATTATGATTGAGCATATCAATTATTACTAAGCATACGTTAAGTGTAATGTATTCTCTAATAATTTCAATATCTATATTTTTCGTTGTTACATTTTTTACATTTTTTACATTTACGTCGTGTCCAATTGGCGGCTAAAAACCGCTCTTTTAATTGTCAAAATATTTGTGTTTTAAGTAGTAAGTGTCATTACTACTTTAATCTTTACGTTACACACATATATTAATTTAAAAAAAATTATAGTATCTAAGAAACTTTGGAACCTACTAAAAGTTAATCGTCGTAGAATCGTAATACTAAACAAATAAAAAAAATAGTCAATAATTCTAATGGCTACCTTCTAAACACACAATAATTAAAATAGTCAGTTAAAAAGTTGAATAATCAAAGCAGAAGCCGAAAAATTGAAATAGTCAATAAATCAAATATATATTTACTAAAAACTGTACATAGTAACATCCAAAGTAGTAAGTAAATTGTTAAGTAATCAAACTAAAGCTAAATCTTACATTTAAATACTAAAAGTACATATATAATTATCAATCAAATTGGTACAATATCTACAAACCGCGAATAGTAAATTTTTGCTTAAATATTAATATTCTTTTGGTTTTAGTTATAATTGCCATAATTTCTGGTCTATCTAATATTTTTGTGTTTTTTTATTCTCTTTTTGTAACCTAGTTTTTATTCTTTTAAACATTCATGACACTTTAACTTCTTTTCACTGTATTTACTAAGTTATTAGCATAGTATTTGGGAGTTTACAAAAATAAATTTAATAATCGACCGAGATATGATAATCGACCTTTACTTTATGTGTGTATGAAAAACAAGAGACTCTTACATAATATGTGAAGTTTCATATCATCTAGGATGCAATAGCACTTCGCTGGTCGCTTGATGTGCGGCAAGTGACTGGTGAAAAGGTGCATAATTCGCGCTTCGATGGTCTAGTCGTCAGAGTGGCGACAAAGAAAGAGACCTGCATATATGCGGCAGCCCACCGTAGTTTACCCTACGTCATCGGAACACCAAACTACAAGAAAACATTTTCTGTGTTAAAATCAAACACTGTTGCTGTTGTTTCACATTATAAATAGGATAAAACGAATTTAAAGCGTGAAGTTTGTACCACCCGACGCTTCAGCTATGTTGCAACTGCCATTGTCCATCGTAGACATTCTACCCTGGACAACGGCGATTGCAACATCGCCGAAACATCGGGTGCTGCAAACTTCACGCGTTAAATTCGATTTATCCTATTTAAAATTCTTTAATTTTGGCATGATACGTCTTCAAAATCAGACCGAAATATAACAACAAGGATAGAAATTCATATTACAACGAAAACATATACTTGGTGACTCATATACATTTACCCTCGGAGACACAAGTGCAGTATTAGAGCAGTCACTTTAGCAAAAAAGGGGGCTAAATCTCGGAATGAGAGATAATAAGCTAGAAACTCGTATTCACCTTTATTTCGGCGTTCTATAAATTGTCTCAAAAGTCTCATAAAATCTCGTGTCCGCGTCGAAAGATATTCAAGGTCAAAGGTCACCGGATTTTCAAAATTTCCGCGCTCCAAGCCCGGCCCCCCACCACCGTTATAACCTACGCAGTGGCGGAAGCGGTATGCGGCCCACCCGCAAAACAACGGATTGACAGCTCTTCAGTCTACCCTGGACAACGGCGGCTGCAACGTCACCGAAACGTCGGGTGCTACAAATTTCACGCGGTAAATTCGTTTTCTATCCTATTTATAATGAATTGTATCGGCCTAAAGCTAGTTAAATAGTTATATCTACTTATAACTTTGAACTATATTTCGTAGTATAATACTTAAAACAGATGTGTTTTTTTTATTTCAAAATACCAACCGCAGTCCACGCAAGAGGCAAGTGGAAATACAGATTTCTCATTTCTTTGGATATATTGAGATCAGTATTTGGATCATATACTGGTGGTACCTACCCCAATTTCCGGCGCTGAGCGAGCGAGACGGTTTCGGGAGAATTGGGCGGCGAGTGTGGTGAACGGTAGCGAGCGTGCATCAACCGCAGCTGTCCTGAGCCGATGTGTACCATCGTTAACCAGCAATACCCGAGAGCGAGAGTGTACCATCGTTCACCAGCAATACCCAACTTGTGTTGAATGAGTTAGGTGCATAGTTTGACGCTAATGGCTTGGTACTCAACATTAACAAAACTAATGTTATGTATTTCAGCCTTAGACCTACTAAAACCGAAATACATGCTACCGTCAATAACGAAGAATTAACTCAGGCATCCTCAACAAAGTTCTTAGGATTCGTAATCGATAATGAGTTACGATGGCACCTACATATTGATGCTTTATGTGATAAATTGGGAAGAGCCTGCTATGCACTCTATCGCATCGCTTCATTTCTCGATTTATCCGCGCTGCGCATGTGTTACTTTGCATACGTTCATCCACTGCTAACGTACGGCGCGGAGTTATGGGGGCGAGCAGCCGGCCGGCTGAGGGCTTTCGTTATGCAGAAGCGTGCAGTCCGCACAATAGCGCGTGTGGCGCTTGATACGCCAGATAGGCCTCTGTTTAGAGATATCTGCATCATGACGCTGCCGTCCATTTATATAATGGAAGTAGCGCTGTTCGTTCGCAGAAATCTAGCCGATTTTGAAGTGAATGGTGTGCATCATCAGTATCCAACAAGATCCCGTAGCATGCTACGTTCGGTAAGTCATGCATTATCTAAGTCGGAGAGGCTAACCTATATCGCCGGCGTAGCGGTTTACAACAAACTCAGCGAGCACATTAGGCAGGCGAAATCTCTTGACGTGTTTAAGAGACGCCTTAAGGGATACCTTACAGATAAGGCATTTTACTCACTGGAGGAATATTACTCGAGTGAAGCCTAAAATGCTTTGGTGTCTAAAATATTTATTGATCTCTTTGCATTTTGTCTTGTATTTCTTCTTTTTACATTATTCTTGTGTTTTTTCCTTCGTTTTGTTTAGTTTATTTTATCTTTTCTTTACGATAAAAAAATGTTTGTTTGCTAATATTTATGAATGTTTGCTAATCTGTATCTGACTTTTATACCAGTATACTAATAAAATGAATATGAATATGAATATGAATATGATGGAAATCGAGCAAACAATACCGGTACATCTGCCGAAGAGGGCTCCATGCCGTTGAACATAGAATTCAACTAATCGATGCAATTCAGGACCATTTTGGCTTGCATCAGACAAGCACCTTGATTTGATATTCTTGTGTAATTGATTTCTAACAGTAGGTTGTAGATAAATAGTGTTTGGAAGTGATTTTACTGACTCTTTGCTTTCAGCATTAAGGCAATGGCCGTGCGTTCCGACACAACCTCCCCTAGTTTTTAATCAAAAATGCCAAAATAGGAAAACAAAAAGTAAACCAGAAAACATAATTTTGTAGTATCACTTGCAAGTACTTGCAGCAATATAAAGAATACTCATGTTTAATTACACGTCTGCCCAACAAAAGAAGAGTGTAATGTGTTTGGGGTTCATCTATGTATGTTTTTCGTTTCTTTTTTCTACATTAACCTATAAACGCTTGAACCGACTTGGACGTGTTATATTGTTAGAATCGCTATGTCAACCTGAGTGTCATGAGTCTAGTACAAATATCAAGTAAGTAGTTGTCTAATTGTCCAAATGTCCAAATTTCAATAAATTAATATACACCTGTCGTGTTTAGTGTCGAATGAAAGGCCTGATTAAATACATTCCGGAAATATACATCTATCTATATGGATAAATACATGAAACACAAATATTTCATTAAAAAAAACCGCAATAAAGATAATTATAAATACAATAGTTCACTTTCTGAAACGGTAGTAATATTTTTTATTCCTTTTAATATATTTACTTGTTTTAAATTATATATTTTGCTAGATACAAGTCTGAAGTGCATTGTGAAATGCGAATTTTATATTCCAGATTGAGATAAAAATAGAGAATTTCTTTTTTGGTTGGGTGTAATATAAAAACGGTTAATATGCCAAATAATAACCGGTAATAAGGTTAATTTTCGAAGAAATTAGAGCGGCTATTTAATAAACCATCCGGAAATAAAATATTTTTTTAAATATATCTGCCTATATGTTATTTTTACGCAATGAAGAACCATAGGTATTGTTTTCTGTAACGTTTTGTTGATTGAACTTTAGAAACGGTCGTCTGCACTGAGCGAACCCGACACCTCACGCTATTATAACGATATAAAGATCGTTCTATCATCCATGAGGTGATTACACAGACACAAGGAAAACACAGTCCACAGTCTTGTAAGAAGCCGACGCCTTACCGCGAAGCACTGGAAAATGGAAACAGCGGGCCAACCTCATGCCCTTACTACCAGATTTGACCGGATTTTTCGGTCCTCCGGTCTGGTCACTGGTTCGAGGTCTCTTGCGCGGCTTCTACCTGATGTAAGTGGTTATCCAGTTTGAATATTTTGCGGACCGCGACGCTCTTTGCCCGCCATGGGCACTCGTGATCGGGTTACCGATGGATCGATTCGAAGTTGAAGACGTCAGGTCGACAACTATGCCCTGCTGTCATAGTAAACATACGTCTCTAGATCCCACTAGTTGTTCGCCGGCTGGGGCTTTCTCCGGTTTTTCCGCAAGTGAAGATATTGCCCCAACCGCCCAGTTCCGTCTGAGGTATTCTTCCGAATCCACAATCTTCTGATTTCTATCACAGCCGTGGCGGAAGCTTACAGCGGCCCTGGCAGGGTAAGCCTCTCTTCGAGAAGGCTACCAGATAGGAGCTGAACCGTGAGTTGGGCAGGCCAGATGACAGGAAGAGTTTTGTCAAAACCACCCATGATGCATGGAACTATTAGGAACCTGTATTAAACCAAGAATAATGTCAACGCGATGTTAAGGGACTTAATTCAAATACCGCGTAAATGGTGAATATATCCCTGAAGTTCAGTGCATTTGAGATCTTGGGGTACAATTAGATCAAAAGCTGACGTTCGACCAACACATCAACAGTATTGTTAGCAAGGCGTTGAGGACTCTGGGTTTTGTTAATAGAATATGTAAACCATTCTCGAACATTAACATCTTTAAAACGCTTTACTTTTCCTATGTTCGTAGCACCTTAGAGTTCGCATCGCAGATTTGGAATCCGCAATATGGCGTGTATATATACAGATTTGGAATCCGCAATATAGGGTGGAGGGCGTCCAAAGACGTTTTACCAGATACCTGGACTATCGTGAGCACTTGTAACTTGGAACCTACTAGAGCAGGCTGAACTATTTCAGTATGTGTTCACTGGAAGACCGCCGCACAGCGGCTGATATGACATTATTGCATAAAATAATTCATAACAATATTGATAGTTCTCATTTGGTAAAGAAACCCTCGTTGTTGGTTCCGCCACGAAGGGTTCGCTCTCCTCGTACGTTCGAAATCCCTCGTGTGAACACTAGTTACGCCCAAAACTCTGTTATGCACCGCTTGATGACCACATACAATAGTCGATTCGAAGATATCGACATTTTTTACTTGAATCAACCTAAATTCAGCTAGGCTGTCCTTAACTCACTAGGCGTCTAGGAAGTGATTACATAGTGAGTATACAAATTGTTTCAAAACACTCAGAGCGAAAATGAGAATAGCAAAGAGTATAATTTGAATACCTATACCCTATCCCACATATATCCCATCCCTCTCCTTTCCTATCCTTGCAATATTTCAATTGTAATTTAATTTAATTTAGTGCAATGCAACTTTTGATTTACCGTATAAGAAAATAATGAAGGAAACAATTAATCGGCCAGCGAAACTCTGTATTAGAATAATTAGTAATAATTAATGAAGCGCTGTATGTTTTCCGAAAATAAAAGAAACAAATAAATTAAAATAGAAATTATTCGTGTGGCCGGTGACGTTGGGTAAAGTGCTGTTGGCTTTCGGACTATGACGCGTTGTACAGCCTGGCGGTGTGCGGTGTTTAGCGACACGCACCGAGTGGCAAATTTCCATGCGAAAGTAATTTAATAGTAAATCGGCTGTGTCTTTGATGCGCCCGCTCACAGTATGGGATTATTAATAGTGGCTGGACCACGAAGGTAGTGACTGTCACTACCTTCGTCACTTGCTCGTCTACGCGTCGCGTCGTCTGCATTTATATAACGGGAGATAATCACGATAAGCTGATTCGTGCTTTGTGTCGTCGTAAAATAAAATTCCGTTAGCTCCTATTTTCTTAATCATTTGGCCTTTGCTGGCCTGACTGAATTTAACCACATCTTAAAGGTCATCACAATTATTCGGTTTGAGAGCTAAGCATCAATGCATTTGAGCCACTATGGCCCATGTGTTAGAGTCGGACCAACTCACAGGCAGTCATAACTCCAAAAAAATACTAATCTTTTATTGTTACGTTCCATATGGCGACTTTCAGGGTATAGCAGTATGGCGACGCACTGTAGATGGCGCTGTAAACACGCCTATGCATAATAAAATAGAATATAATAAGCAACGAATTTTCAAATCATAACTACTATTATTTGAATAAAGATGACAATTTTAAATGTGGTACAAAGATTTCAATACGTAATAATTACGCAGTTAAATGTTCAGATAGAAAAATAGATGTCATTCTATCTCTCCGTATTATTTCTGGGATGCAATCAGCCTATATAAAAATGCGATAGATGGCACCAATATTTGAAAGTTATTACTGTGATCATTGGTTAAATTATTGGGTTTTTATAATCAATCAGTCATTTCCTCGGACTACATCAAATTCCTCGGACTACAAAGATGTCATGGAATCTTCATATAGAGCATGTTAAGTCGAAACTGTGGTCAGCCTGATATGCTCTATTACGCATCAGAAGTTCTATGGAGAGAACTGAGGTAATATCGGCCTATTACGCGCTAGTTGAGTTACACCTGCGCTATGGTATTCTTTTATGGGGTACTGCAGCGCATATCAACAGTGTATTCACTCTCCAGAAAAGAGCCACACGTGCGATAGTGGGTATTGGTCTACGGCAGTCATGTCACGAACACTCTAAAAACTAGTGATATTGACCGTATATGCGATCTTTGCTCAAGAAGCTCTTTGCGAATTCCATTGCAATAAGAGCTCGGCAATATCCCACGAGGAAGTACATCGGCATGACACCAGGAATAAAACCCAGTACTTCCAACTTCGAAGCACGTACTACCAAGTTCCATGCCACTAGTCGATACATAGGCCTCAAACTTTTTAATAAATTACCTGAAAGATTAAAAGCGATTAAAAACGCACGAAAAAAAATATTTTCAAGAGATCCACCCGAGTTAATCTGCTTAAAATTAACATGTATGCTCATAACGACTATTGTGAAAATACATAACATCGCATCTACCCATTTAATCTAATACATATTATTTATTGTCAATCGTTTTGTTGTAAACTGTAATGATATAGTCTTTGTTTTTGTAAATTGGAAAGTTCTTACTTATATATTGTATATCATGTCTTGGCTAAATGAGTAACTAGAAATAGAATAATAATATTT
>OX155971.1:725175-759959 GCA_944548615.1 Micropterix aruncella
ACTCCGAGCCCGGCCCCCCACCACCGTTATAACCTACGCAGTGGCGGCAGCGGTTTGCGGCCTACCCGCAAAACAACGGACTGACAGCTCTTCAGTCTACCCTAGACAACGGCGGCTGCAACGTCACCGAAACGTCGGGTCCTACAAATTTCACGCGGTAAATTCGTTTTCTATCCTATTTATAATGTCAAACAACCGCGATAGTCTTCGATTTTATATGTATGTATATGTGTAGATGTATATTTATATATGTGTATGTGTATATATGATTTTTTAATATTATTATGTATATTATGGTACTAAATTATAAGTACAATATGTAAAATTTGTGTAAATATAAAGCTACCACGTAAAGCAATGTTACATTATGTTACACTTACCAACTAAAAAAAAGGAAAAAAGAATACATAAAAGTCTACCTTAGTATGGGTATTACTCCAGCAAGGTAGATTTTAATCTTATTAATGTAGTCTTATAAATGTGTGTGAAATATTAATAAATAAAATAAGAATAAAATAAATAAGTTCCGCTCTGACGTACTGCTCTGTCTCGTTTACATGAACTAATTTTTGATTTTAGTTCGAGAGTAGTATCTCGGAATTTTCGAATCTCCCAGGGATGTTAGTGAAAATGCCTCGGGAAGTTTCACATCTTCGATAATGCAAGTTACGAAGTTAAATTCAAGTTAAACGACCGTTGCGGAATAGTCCCATCTTAGATGCGGCATCTGCGGCCGCCGTTTCGCTTAGGCCAAATCGGCTTTTGAATGTCAAATTCCACGATAGCACCCATTGATTATACATATATGGTTTTAGATTTCTAAGCTCCATAATATTATTAGCAACCCTTCTGAAACGGCAAAATTAAGGTAACGCTGATAGTATTGACGGCCAAATTAATAGCAATTTAATTGGCTATCTATTATAATATTGATACTAAATGGTTTTTTGTAAAGGACTGATTGATTATAAAGGGAGCTAAGGGGCCCTTGCTGAGTTGGCCACGAAGACCCATTCTGTTCAGGGTTGGTCACACTCACGGGTCAACACCCATCCAACGGCCTCCACGCATGAAGTGCGAGCCTGGGTAGGACTCTGGCCTCAGGGTTAGTTTCCCCTAGGAATCATCCTTCTAGCGCTTCTGGACGGTCTGCACATGCGCACCGTGCGGCATAAGCCAATCGATTGCGCACTCTGACTAACAGTCGGGGGAGTCTGGAAGCAGTACTGTTTTCTATAGAGCGGGGGTGTTTGCGGATTTTACGGCGACTGCTCTTGAAACGACCGTCGGGTGGCAACGGCAAAGGATGCCGTGGTCTGCGATAGATTCGGTATACACCGTTTCACCGCTTCGCAAGGGAGAGGACCGCGCAAGCGACCTCGATCTCGTAACCAATCGAGAGACTGGAGTAATCTGGTCGCAATTGGAAAAAAGGGCGTGAGTGTAAACCCGCTGGGTAACACTCCTGGCTATCTCGCAGTTAAGGCGTTGTCTTATCCTGTTTTGTCCTCAAGTCTTCTGCACTCACTCCAGGGAGATAGAACGACTAATCGTTAAAACTTCCAGGTGACGGGCTCGCCCGTTGTAGTTGACAACTCTATTTGATTGATTTAAAAACCCCAAAAAAATATCCAATGATAAAAATATTAAAAATATTATATATTTATTTCATATACATAACGTGGCTACGAAGGTGCGAATCCTTGGATATGTTTTCAAAGAACTGTGGAATATTCTGGATTCCAAAACACTAAAAACTGTTTATTATGCTTTATGTGAATCGCTTATTACTTACGGCATAATTGAATGGGGTGGATGTGGCAAAACCCTGCTAAAGCCATTGCAAGTTGCGCAGAAATTTATATTAAAAATTATTCTACGTATACCATATCGCCATCCCACTAATGAACTTTATAAGGAAGCTAAAGTTCTTGATTGTAGGCAACTTTTTCTAAAAACTTCCCTCTTAAGGCTATTTTTGGACAGTAACTCAAATTTAGGAATAATTCAGAACCGGCGACCAACGAGACAAGTTTTAGAAAATAGCTTAATAATAACCAGAAGGAAAACATCATTTGGACAAAGACATTACTCTTTCATTGCGCCGAGATTTTACAATCTGATCAATATGGAAATTAAAATGAATTTGACATTTAGGGAATTAAAAAATAAATTAAAGAAATGGTTATCGAATCATGACAGACTATAATAACCATACATCAAATGTTAGAAATAATAGTATAAATAAACTTAGGTGCACAAATTATTAACATATTTTTAAACATATATGTTAAGTATATTTTAAAATTGAACTAACTACCAAAAATTATTTGACTTTGACAATGAAGTATACTTTTTAGACTAGGTAATTTTATATTAATAAATATTAATGACTGTTTCTTTCTTTTCTCACATATAACTTTATTTATTTTATTTAATCGAATTTTATATGATATTTATTGCCGATTAAATAATGGAATTGCATTTTATTTATTATATTATCTTATAATATTTTTTTTATTATTATTATTTTTTTATTTTATTCTGAAAACCACATTTTAGGGCAATTTAGTGTCATTAGCTTTTTACTAAAACTTGTATGTTTGTAAGCAACCAAGCAATCAAGCAAACATGATTGTAATATTGGAGTCCTGTCCACCCTAGAACGGGCTATTCCCAGTTGGGTGAGAGAAACAAATAAGCAAAAGGTTAAGGTTTTGCCATTCGGTTCCTGTTATTTTTATAAGCTAATCAATGTTTCATAGTAATTAATTCCTAAATAAATAAATTTAAAAAAAAATTCAACTGAACAAAAAAAATATTACACCTTTTAGAAATTACGTCGTAAATATTACGGAAGCACAATTATTTTTTTTAAAAAACCAATAACCTTCCAACAAAACGTGACTAATCGGATATTTTCTATAATGACTGTATCGCATTCGTTTTATAAATTTCAAGGAAAAAGACACAGCATAAATTAATAATAATTCAAGTGCGCAAATTGCAATGAATTTAAACCAGTTTTAAGTTTAGGAATTTGTTCCGTGAAGTTATATATTCGTATCGGTAATATTATCTGTATATTATGCCATTACATATTGCGTCTTTTATTTATAACAAGTCTTGAAATTCTATGCTTGAAATTCGGCACACGGATCTCATATGGAAAAATAACGTGATGTTTAAACTTTTCCATAGTTATGAACAGAATGATGTCAGATTGAAATCATATGACGAGAAAACAAATGAATAACAAAATGGATCTTGTGGCCTAAGCTGCACGAAACCGTTCGCCACACCTCTAAGTTTGTGTCTACTGACACTTTGGGGGAGTTTTGTCACTATCTGATTTATAACTCGAAAATATCTTGACCCATTGCACTGCCACGATTATCCGACCAGATATTCGATAATATTTTTGACGTGACAACGTCTTATAAATCGATGGAGCCTGCTGCACGCACGAAAAAACATGACTCATGCGGCGGTACCTCGCTCTGAGGCGTTCCATTTATTATATTTATTATTCAATATAAATGCTGCCATCTACCGGTTGCGACAAGAATTATTTACTAACCTCAGTCTAAAATAGTACGAATGAAAATCACTAGATTGATTTAAATTCTTGACATAATTTTATATGTATTCTTGATATACGGAATGTTATTACTGAACGGACAATTTTCTTGTGGGTACAACAAAGTGCAACGAAGTAAGCAACTTTTATTAAAAAAAAAATAAAAATTATGAAAAGCTATCATTACGATTCGCTATCTAGCGGTTGGTAAAATGTCGCTGATATTGTTTATTTACGACGTATTACCTACCGCTAGATGGCGCAGCGTGCTCAAACGCTTCTCAAACCCTTATTTAACAGTTTGAGATTTCAAACTTTCAAATTAAAAAAAAAACAATATACTTTAAACAATAAACAATTATACAATTATACTGCTATACAATAAACTATAGTAGGTAGCGAGCACAATAGATCAGCAATGGTCGCAGTATTACAAGGCTCATAAAGACCTTAGAAAAGCCCCACTCAACAAATAAAAATAAAAAAATACAATAATACATTTACATGTTGTAGTCAAATCGGTGAGTATAAAAGCATATATTTTTGAGTGTTTGTAATAAACAATATCAGAATCTTAAATGAAACTGCTTCAAATGCAACCATTCCTTCAGTATTTTCTTATGACGTTGTCACGTTCAACTATCGTCAGTAAACCGACTTTTCAGACAACCGATTTTTTATTGTCAAAACGCGCGGTGAAGTTTCTCTTTTCTAGTTGTCGCTTCTGTGGATACAGTAGCTAATTAGATGGTACATACACCGGGTAATGGCTTCTAATTTCCAATGGTCGGTCGGTTGAATATGAGGGCAATCGCCGAAGTGTTTCGAATACCGCCGCCCAGCCCGAGGCGGCGCGGCGGCCCATTTACCTGCCACTGCATAAATGCAACGCCATGCACTATGGGAGTTTCTACGTTCTCAAACACTAATTACTCATATTATAAGACTACTTGGCGTGGGCACAGGTCGTACGGCCTCATCTTGACCACCATTCTTAGAGAATTAAGGCTATAGATCTTATTTACTTTTCATGGGCAATCAAAATAAAAATCACTGATATAATCCAGAAATGACAAAAACTTTATGGCAAAGGCACTACACTCTATTGCCCCTAGAATATTTAATAGTCTTCCTGTAACTCTTAAATTTACAAGTAGAAGGAAAAATTTCATGGCAGACCGCGGCACTTATTGGAATTTTTGCAATATCGCCGCGCTCGACAAAAAGTACTATAACTATGGAACTACTGTATCAATCATAAAAAAAATTACTGTGCAATGATTGCATTAAAATTTCGTATATAGTATATTGAAAGCTCATTTTGTAAAACAATTAGATAATTATGAATAAATATGAGAAAGTCGAAAAAGTGAAACTGGATCTATCGACGCGAACGGTCCCGCGCCGTTCTGCCATTGGCTCGTCCATAAACTGCCTTCACCACTACTGTAGCACGCGTATAGGGACTGCCTAATACGTGCCTATTATTTCTATGCCTACCTACCACTTATCGATCATCTGCTACAAGCCATGCAGAAAGTGGAGACAAGCACTACGAGTGCCACACTAACGATTTATGTGCCTATATAGTTTTTAAATAGACATTAACCCTTAGAGTAGCGGCATAATTTCATGGCAGACCGCAGCAATTGGAATTTCTTGCAATATCGCCGCGCTCGACAAAAAGTACTACAACTATGGAACTACTATAGCAATCATAAAAACAATAACTGTGCAATGATCGCATTGAAATTTCGTATATAGAATGTGGAAATCTCATTTTGTAAAATAAGTAGATAATTATTAATATATATAAGAAAGTGGAACAAGTGAAAAAAAGTCGGCATTTCTAACTTGTAGTTATCTTACGGAAAAATACGGAACCCTATTTAGAAATTGTAAATACTGTCGTAATCTTTATTAGATTCTCTGTCGAAGGTAATATTTCGTTTTGCTTATTTACATACAAAAGTATTTAGATATTAGCTCATAAAAATCAATAAAAATTTTGATGATTTTTCGAGAAAAATAAATGTGATGTTTGGCAATGTGCGACAATGATGCGAAATTATTCTAGCGGCCGTCTATGTATATATATCTATGGTAATAATGAGATATTTGGTATGGATTAGCTGGCTCAATCGGATACTAGCAAGTGGTTGAAAAAATGTTTAAACAGACAACTTACGTACGAAAATTGCAAGTTAAAAATAGCTTGTAATAAGTATTATTGATATGTGATGACTATTATTATAAATATGCATTTATACTCAATTTAATTAGTTGGCGTCTGTTGACAAACATAATACTTATTATAATTGAAAATCATAATACAATCTTCAATGTTTATTTATTTGTCATTATTACTATAAATATTTCGACTATTTTGATTATTATTTTGGTTATTGCGAATATTATTATTTTTATTTATTTTTTAGGTTGTTTTATTTAAATACGTCACTTAGGTAGTGTTAAAAATTTTCTTATTTGAATATTATTTTATGGTATCAGGAGTGCCCGAAGGTTGACTCCTAGGGGAAACTGCCTTGCAGGCCAGAGGCCTACCCTGGCTTGCACTTCTACGTGGAGGCCGCCGGAGGGGTGTTGACCTGTAAGTTTAACCGACCCTGAACAAATGGGTCTCAGTCATCGATATATTAGCTAAATATGCTTGATAGGAATTGCTACACTTGTTTATGTCAAAACTAATAAAAATAATAAGTATAATATTTAAATAAAAACCTATTAAGGTATAAGATATGAACGTCGGTATTGCAAGGTATGAACGTTGAACATCCAAGCGCAGTTTTTCTAGGTTATATAGAGGAAACAACATTTTCCAATATTTTCAAAAAAAAATTTTACATAATTTCGTAAAATTTTCATGTGTACAATAGTACTAAATAATCAAACAAATGTTGGATAATTTCACAAATTATCATACGGGAAGATATTTTAAAGAAAAAACACAAATATGAACAAATCAGTAATAATAATAATATAATAAGTTGGCTCCACGTGCCCTTTGCTCGTAAATCATGTGACAGAGAGAGCAATAAATTGAAGAGTATGCGAGAGAATAGCGCGCCTATATTCTTCGCGGTAGCTCTCACACCGGAAACGATCGTCTGTCTGCCGGCGGACTGCGACCAAACTACTACTGACCGGCTTTTAGTAGTGGTTTTGAAGAAGTCATTTTCGTCACTATCGATGATCTCAGTGGCCAAACGGCAACAGGGCCATTAGCTCCCAAATCTGGTCATATTGACCCAAGCTGCACGGGACCATTAGCTGCCCGCATTATACCTAAGTACACTTTAGAGCTATCATCTACTACGGTGGAATGCTCACGGAGAGAAATTATGCGACAGACTTTCCAGCGCCCGTTTCTTACTAAGGCAAATACGGAAACTGATGAGCGTTATTAAACACACCAAAATAATATACTTATTTCGAGTCAATTCTTCGTTACGGGAATCCCTTCTGGTTACAGTGTACAGTAGTTTTAAGGCAACATATTTTCTCTCTCCAAAAACGAGCCATAAGAATATTGATAAACCTTAACCATAATGAATCATGTCGTGGTCACTTCAAAAATCTCAGTATTCTAACGCTACCATTACTATACATATTTGAATGCATAAAGTTAATATTAAAAAAAACATAGGAAAGATGAAGACACAAAAAGAAATTCACTCGCATTTCACCAGATGTAGGCACAATTTAGCATTACCCCGTCTATCTCTGGAATTGTTCAAAAGGGATCCAAATTACGTTGGAATGGCGTGTTACAATAAACTGCATGAGAATATTAAAATTATATGTAGAAACGGAAAAATAGCCCAATTTAAATCGAAATTAAAAGGCTACCTTATTGCGAGAGAATTATATAATATAAACGAATTATAATTAGATGACTGACAATTTCCATCTCGATTTTATTTATTTAACTTGACGTTTGTACCATTTTATTGATTATTATATTATTACTATTATTTCTAATTGTCTCCCATAATCAATTATATTTCTTATTTATAGGACCATTTAATTTTAATATTATAATTTCATGACTAACTGTAGTTATAAATATCTAATATAACTCAATTGTGTGGTGAGTCTCTAATGAAATATTTAGTATACATTTTAACGTTATTTTAACATTAAGCGGCTAAATAAAGTGTCTTAACAACTATGTAAAAGTTTTTGAAGACAATAAATGCGATTTGACGGACGAACACGCCACTCCAGGAAGGTATAACGAATTATAATCATTATTTCAATGGTGGGGTGAATGTACGCGGTGGGAGATACGTAGGTACAGTAGAAACCCGTCCTCTACTAACTACAATTTTATTTTTTACATTGTCATAAAAAGTGCATTAAATTTGCAAAGCGAATTCCACCACTGAAGCAGTGGGTAAAGCTGGAAATATTCGATTTCAGCGAATAGTTCGCATTGCCAAATCCCCATTTAAGCCCCTGAACAGCCGATACAAATGCAGCGGTGGCCCTCCCACTAATGAGATTTAACTGGCACTCAAAAATAGTGTGCAACCATATATGTGTCGGATATTTAAACAGCTGAATATTAAGTGTTGCGGCTTAGAGGGTAGCGCAGGCGGCCACGCTGAACGGTCGGGGTTCCATTCACATGTGTAATGGCTTGTATTCCGTTTCTTTTGAAATGAATTTTTTATTTTATTTATTTTATTTATTAATTTACAATAACTTCATATAATATGTCATATAAACACCATTTACATAATATGGTTGAGTTGGGAGAGATTGAGCACATCCAATGGTGAAAATGTTTATCCGCATTCCTTACTAGGTCAGAGACCCGTATCTAGGGATGTTGATTTTTGTTTAATTGTATCGACGAGCTGACTCTTTTGATATTATGAACAAATTGCATTGCATAATACATAAGAATATATACATATATACATACGCATACATACACACATACTTAAATATATATATATATATATATATATATATATATATATATATATATATATATATATATATATATATATATATATATATATATATATATATATATATATATATATATATATATATATATATATATATATATATATATATATATATATATATATATATATATATATATATATATATATATATATATATATATATATATATATACATATATACATATATACATATATATATATATATATATATATATATATATATATATATATATATATATATATATATATATATATATATATATATATATATATATATATATATATATATATATATATATATATATATATATATATATATATATATACATACCTACACATATATATACATAGCAAATAATACACGAGATTTGATATTAGTTAGTAATATATAATTTAATAAAACAACTTAAATTATTAGCGAGAGCAATTGAGACTCAGCATACATTGGACCCCTTTCAAGCAGGTACTTCTTTATAAGTATTTTGAATGAATATAAGTTGTTTGCATTCTTATAACTCTCATTTAAATTATTATAAAATCTCGGCGCAAGGAAGTAAAAATGCCTTTGGGCAAATGAGGACTTTACAATCGGAATATTATAATTTGACCCAGTAGCTTGCCTTGTGTTTTTATTTTGTTGGCTTCTTATCTGCTGATCCTTGATTCTGTGAAACTCAATTAGTAATTGTTTTATGAATAATTGCCTCACATGTACTCCATATTCTGTAAAGAGTTTCGCTGAGGGGTATCTAGGGGTTTTTTTATTGATGACCTTTAGAATCAAATAATCAAGTAGAATGTTTTTTTTTAATGAAATACATTTATTGTACGAATTATGGTGTTACATTCATGGTGATAATGCAGCAGATTATATCTCTCATAATTCCCTGTAATCGCAACAGATTGACAATTTTACTTATTTTCCAAGTTTAATAATAACCAATTAATTAAAAGTATTATTCATTATTCCACCTAAAATATCTAGCAAATGGACCTTAATTACAATAAAATTAAGTCATACTAGAATCTCTTGATATTTAAAATTCGTAATGTTCATTAAATGGCATTAAAAAAAAGTTGTAATCTATACTAATATTATAAAGACGTAAAGTTTGTGATGTTGTAGGAAGTAATCTCTGGATCTACTTAACCGATTTTGAAAATTCTTTTACCAATAGAAATCCACGTTATTTGTGAGTGTCATAGGGTATATATTAATCCGAAAAATGAAAGGACTTTTCCGTGGTAGTCGGATTTCCAAAGTAAGTCCGAAAAAACGGTAGAACGAAAAGGTTTCTAACGAACGCTGCCTTAACGATGACAGATATGTGAGAGTGGCCACCCTTCACTAGACTCCAATTGATTGTGAGCGAAGGGTGGTTCTCATCAAGTTGTTTTCTCCGTTATTGAAAGTCGTGGATGTCGAAGTTGAAGTATTTATTCAGAAGGTCTCTAGTAGGTTGCCAGTTCGTAACGCCTTGATTGATATTTCGCCGTTGTGTAGGTAGTGTGGGCGCGAGGTGAAGCCGTGGTTGTGTATCCGAAGTGTGAAGCGCCGTGATAGATTCGAAGATAATGGTAGTCGCGTATACTATGCGTGATTTGTTGACTCGAAGATAAAGAAGAGCGCGAGTACTTGATAATGCGCGGATACTGTCCTCCAAGGAATGATGAAGATGTGTAGCGCGATAACTGCCCAACAGGAATGATATTGATCGATCGAAATGTACTGCGTTTTATATTGTAAGCAGTGACGCAATAATTGTGAGTGGGGTGAGAAATGTAGGGGAGACCGGGGCTATGGGGCCACCCCGGGGAATGAGGCCACCCGCTTAATTCAAACCCCGCGCGTTTTAGTCCGCTTATATGCAGTGCTACCAACTCTCATTGGCATAATTAAACAGTCCGACGACGGCCGTGTTCATGTGAGGAGATATAAAAGTTTCGTGGGCGAAAAATCAAAATACCGCCATTCCATCTAAGGTCGGACTTTTACAAAAGTAAGCATATGAAAAATTTGATTGGTAATACTAAGATCAAACAATGTATGCTTTATAATAGCATATTGCAGCATGATTTAGCATGCAATTGATTGCTTCAATGACAGTTTTAGGTTATATTTTCCATATGTTTGTAAACTTCACCAAAATGGGGCAATGAGGCCAGGGATGGCCTGATTACCCCAATATTGTGGATTAAAGGAAACAAAGTGCTTTACGTGTTTTTTTCCCTTTTCATAGATGGTTCGAAATTATCAGAGGAAGACGAATAAAGCCAGTTGGAGCAAGGAATGTATGACAGAGGCTTGTGCTCAAGTGGCCAACGGCAGAAGTGTCAAAAGTGTGGCGAAGACTTTTAACATTCCGAGGAGTTCTCTTCCAAACCAATTAAAAAAAGGAATTCCACAAGGCCCCAATATGGGTAAACCAACAGTGTTCAGCGCTGGACAAGAAGAAGAACTAAAGGCTCATGTCCTAATTTTGGCAAAATTATATTTTGGTGTGACAACAACTCAAATAAGGCAAATTGCTTATGAATTTGCTGAAATTAATAACATCAAAAATAAGTTTAACAAAACTACCAAACTCGCCGGTGAGGGTTGGCTCTCTGGCTTCTTGAAACGCTGTGGTGACATTTCACTTAGAAAGCCAGAGCACACAAGCCTCAGTAGAATACTGGGATTTAACAAGCTTGACGTGTCAAAATTTTACAGCAACCTCGAAGAAGTATATGGTAAATACAAGTTTCCGGCATCTCGAATATTCAACTGTGACGAGACAGGTGTTAATACAGTTGGGAGTGCAGTAAAAGTACTGGCCAAAAAAGGTCAGAAGCAAGTTGGTCTTATTTCCAGCGCTGAGCGAGGAACAAATACCACGGTGGTTTGCTGCTTCAGTGCTGCAGGGTTATACGTTCCGCCTATGTTCATCTTTAAGCGTCAAAGAATGACACCTCTGCTGGAGAAGGATGGGCCTCCAGATGCCATCTACACTTGCTCTAAGTCTGGCTGGATAACCGAAGATTTGTTTGTAAAATGGCTCGAACACTTCCATAAGACTGTTAAATGTTCAACACAGGAACCAGTTTTGTTGGTACTTGACAATCACTCGAGTCATGTATCCCTATCAGCTTACAATTTCTGTAGAGCTAATGGAATTGTCATGGTATCACTCCCACCGCACACCTCCCATCGCACCCAGCCCCTGGACGTTGTATTTTTTGGACCTCTGAAGAAGGCAATTAATCGAGAGATAGACCTTCATCTAAAGACAAAGCAGTATGAGAGAGTCGTACAATATGACATTGCTTCTATCTTTTGTTCTGCCTATAGAAGAGTGTCTTCCGTAGACAAAGCTCTAAAAGGGTTCCAGTGTACTGGTATTTTTCCATTGAATCCATACGTTTTTGATGAGACCGAATTTACACCTCCTGCTGAAGATTTAGACGTTGTTTCCGAGCGATCAGATCAGGATGTTATCGTTGAACCATCTAATCAGGAAGTTGTCGCCGGGCCTTCAAATTGGAACAAGTCACCCCATACCACAGTGGCTGAAATAACACCTATTCCAAGGAGGATCAAGAAGATTACAAAACATCTCCGAAAGAAAGGCTCATCCCAAATACTAACGTCAACACCTCTCAAAGACGAGCTTATTGAGAAAAGTTTGAAAAAAGAAAAGAAAGCTAACAAGGAAGTAGAGAAACAGAAGTTATTGAGAGTTAAGAAGAAAGTATTTAGTAGCTCCTCATCAGACACCTCAACTGAAATCGTATTCGACGATGAAGGTTTAAAAGATCAGGAGAGTTCCGATGATGAAATTTGCCTTGTATGTGGCGAATATGGGAAAAGTCGTGAAATTTGGTTCAGGTGCACAATTTGTGGAAAGTGGGCGCACAAGGACTGCAGTGGCGCTGAAAAGGCAAAATGTTATATTTGCGATTTTTGTAATGTTCTTTAATTAAACAAACTTTATTTCTTTGATTAAACTTGTATTTATAATTATTTGGGGTAACCAGGCCAGGGGTGGCGTCATTACCCCATACCATGGGGTAATGAGGCCATTTGCAGTGTTCATAGTTTTTAGCTGTTAAGTATCAACACTTTGAAAACTTCCCCTTATGAGGTATTCAGGGTGATAGTCAACATATTGAAATTTAATTTTGTCTAGGAGCGATATCAAAATTCCTTAAAACTAACAATATTTTTCTCGATTTCCCTTAAGGTGGCCCCATAGCCCCGGTCTCCCCTATGTTAATTTCGTATCGATCAGAAGAAATGACATTAGTCATCACCTGACTGTGCGTAAAATGCCGAATTTATTTGGAAATCAACTGCAGCTGGCTCGTGTGTATTTGAGCGAATTTGCGGTTTCGATTCTGCAGAAATTACTTTTTTGTTGTGGGTATGTTGGACTGAAGCTCCAACAGATATATGATTAAGTTCTAGAGAAAAGTTGTAGAGCTTGATAATGCCTACAAAAAAGTCAGCGACAGCATATGTCTATCTTTTATATTTAAGTAACAAAAAGTAGTATTATATATTAAAAACATAATTTAAATCGTTAGGTCATGTTTATTGGTCATAAAATAACCACCATTACGAATTATTATCAAAATAAGTAAATTTATCGTCTCAAGTGTTTAAAATAAAAGACTTTTCCCTTTTACTGAGATTCTTTTTCCCGTTCAAGAGATAAGACACTCACAATTAAGACACTTACAAGAAGACACTCACAAATAACGGTAAGATAGTCAAATTGGCATGCAAATACATACATACATATGCAGTAAAAATATAACCCTTTTTTGTGGCAGTCAGGAAATAAATCATAGCACTCAGTACTAACCAAACCACACTCATAATTTCATCACAAGTAAAAAGTTTTACCGCCCAACGAAGTGGGCACGGGTCAGCTAGTACGAAATAATCGAAACAGACCGTGTAAGTAGCACTAACAGTAGATAAAATAAATAAAAATAATTGACTAATAATATTTAAAAAATAAAGGAATAATAAAAAATCAAGGTATAATCAAAAATCCGCACATAAAAAGGAAATTTATATAATTTAAAATGCGTAATCTTCATAATCGATTTATTGTAAAAAAATAATGTATGTCCGCAATTTGTTATTAGGAGAAATATTCGTTTAACGTGTAAAAGCTTTTTCCGATGAGCCATTTCTTCAATGCTGTGGTAAACCCTTTTCCCTTTAACTCTAGTTAATATTTGCAGATATCAGGTAGGTGGTTATAGATTTTTATTGAGTTATATAATATTCCATTTAAATAAAGTTAAACTTGGCTTGGAATAGCTCATGTTTATTTCTCGTATTATAACCGTGTTCTACATTATAAAATCGAAGACTATCGCGGTTGTTTGACATTATAAATAGGATAGAAAACGAATTTACCGCGTGAAATTTGTAGCACCCGACGTTTCGGTGTTGTTGCAGCCGCCGTTGTCAAGGGTAGACTGGCAGTCTACCCTTGACAACGGCGGCTGCAACGTCACCGAAACGTCGGGTGCTACAAACTTCACGCGGTAAATTCGTTTTCTATCCTATTTATCGTGTTTTACATTGTTTATGTTGAATTACTGCTCGTGGTTTCTTACAAATTTGCAGGTGCCGGTGCCTTTCTAACAATTTTTTTGGTGCCTTTTTACAATAAACTTGAAGAAACTGTCAAAATATTAGATAATATTGATAGTTTCAAAACCTCAAATTATAAATGGCTATTGGAGTTGGGGTGTGTTCTGGGCCGGAGAAAGACCTGACAATTGTAGTTTAATTTGTTGAAAATATTATATCTATGAAATATGACAATATTTTTATTGTTATTATTATTACTAGTGTTTAACCTGTTGTAGGTAATAAATATATTGTGTATTTTTAGAAATCCATAATTAAATTTATTTGTTTTTTTTGTTTTTAGGTTTATTTCGGAAAATTTTAAGTAATATTACTTATCTCTAAAAATAAGCTTTGTTTTTAATAGGTCAACTTGCAATCTAAAATAAGTCGTAAATCGCAAATCTAGGTAAGCGCGTAAGCCTAGTTAGATATATCAAACATGAAACTCAAAAATTTAAGACCCGTTCTTAAATTTTAAGAAACGAAATACTGCAAGTAAACATACTAAAAATAATAAAAAATACGACTGCCATTACAGAAAGTTAACTATTGTATTTATAATTATTTTTATTTCAGTTCTTTGATAAAATATTTGTGGTTTATGTATAGATGGTATCCAGATAGATACATGTATATTTCCGAAATTTACTCAATCAAACCTTTCATTTGACAATAAACACGATATATTTATGTTAAATTATTGCCATTTGCACATTTGGACATGTAGACAACTATTGTTACGTTTTAAGTGGCATTAATCACTAGAAATGGAAACTGAAATAAAGCAAAAGATTAAAATAAATAGGTCTTTTTTTCTGGTCGACGGAACGATGAATTAAATTATTTGGCGAAAACGTCATATAACATTTCCTATATACAAGGAGTATATTATTAATTTCAGTATATAATAAATTTCACACAATATACATAAAATAAGGGGGACGACTAAAAGAGATAAGCTACTGTAAGGTAGTTCTAAGACAATTCTGAACGAGAGACTAATCAGGTCAGGATCATAACCTCGAGTATGGCCGTTAGGTAGAAGGCTCGGCCAATCCGGGGAACATCTTGACGAAGAAGTGTCGATGCTCGAGGATAGGAGACCCAGCGAGTGAGTTCGATGCCCCGGTTCGATGCAAGTGAAGATCGATGCTCCGAAGATGAAGAGACGTATTCCCGGAGAGGCGCGAAAACTGTAGAGATCCAACGAGGCGGCGAGCCGCTCGATTCGCGTCCTAACCGCACGCACATGAGCGTGCGCGTAGATGCAGCGAGAGACGAGACGATCGGCCCCCGCGCACCCCCAAGGGACGCGCCATGTCAGGTTGCCACACAAGGAGTCCTCGGGATCCCTGTCGAGGCGGAAGAAGTGTAGCGTGAGTCCATGGAGCCCGTATAGGCGGGCCTCGGACGGCCCGGGCGCACGTGTTTTTCCGCGCGATGATGGACGCGCCCATGACACGCCGCCCGGGGCATCGAGGACTATAATACGCCACGGTCTGCCATTTCGTTGAAGGCGGAAGCGAGGAGTTAGCCGGCGAGAAGGAAAAAGAAGAAGACCCCTGGAACGTCAAAAACACGCGAATTAGATTCACCCCAACTTGGGCATCACCCTGCCGCTGTAAGGAACGGAAAACCCTGAAGGGATTTCGTAAGACGGAAATAATATTAACGCCACACGTCAGCGGACACGTGCTAACATCGCTCCCTCCCAAAACACATAAAACATGACGGCGAATTTACTGCGCAAAAACCCGCTGGCACCTTCGGATAAACGCGGCAACGCTCCCAACGTTTGAAAAACCCACATTTACCTAGGTTTAGTGGGATCTTCTTGTTAAGTTGTAGGCGCGGCCGCCATCGCTCGCTTTTGATACCGGAAACGACTGCCCGCTGACAGGATCCTAGGTCATAAAATCTGACTCTACCAAAAATAGTGTCCTTTGATATAAATTTAATAATTCATTTTATTAAACGAGAATAATCCGTCTATTTTTAAACGTTACTATCGTATTTTATTGAGATTTTCTACATCGTCAATGTTTTTATTACTTTTATTTTGTTTGGTCGAATACGCTTAGTTTCGTGGCCCTAAACGAAACGACAGAAGAAAAAGAACTGTCAGATGTCAAAAGTTTGTCATTTCGTATAAAATGACATTTCGTATTATTTATATTAATATATTATTTGTGCACGTGTATGTATGTATATATGTATGTATGTTATATAACATCCTATATCTTAAATACATCTACATAACTCATAATGTGGCTTCCCTATCCCTTTCCCCGTACTTAAATCTGCATTTTTTTCATAGCTCATTGCGCTGTAACAAAAGATTTAGTTCATTTGTGAAAACTTTTAATTGGCCTTAGATTTGTATAACATATGTTAGAATTAAGTATAAAACGCTGTAAGTTTTCCGAAAAATAAAAAAATAAAAATAAAATAAAAATATGTTTTGTATCGATTTATATAGAGTAAAATCGTAATTATATGTTCCCTGGAGTTTCCGCGCGTGGCAAAGAAGAGCCGGGCAAAGGATGCCGTGGTCCGCGATAGATTCGGTAGACACCGTTTCACCGCTACGTAAGGGAGAGGACCGCGCAAGCGACCTCGAACCTGTAACCTGGTTATCTCGTGGTAAAGCTTTGGTCTATTGCGGGCGTGTGTCTTCTACACTCACCTCACTGGAGACAGAACGATCTAATATCGATCTAATATCGATCTAACTTCCTGATGTGTCGGGTTCGCCCGTTGTAGTCGACAGGTCTAGCTGGTCGGTTGGTGGACCAGGAATATAAAATAAATACTAATATTCATTGATTTATTACAAGTCGTGAAGCTACAGAGCTCTTCAAAAATAAGCTGGTTTACATGACACAGAAACCATACGACTTTGCAATGCGAGTCCAAAGCTTATATCCGGCGCGAAAACTTCGAAAACGTAATTCCAAACCTTGCGTACTGCTGAGTTAAGGTTGATTTTAGCGTGCTCATTCGGCGACACCCTTCTCCCAATGAACGAGACGTATTTTATCAATCGATTCTCTGAGTTATTCAAGGGTAGAAAATATTGATAATTAAATCTTTAGGGACCTTAGTATTACCCTATGCAACACATTGCGCAATCAAAATAATAGGTAAAATTTCATATTGTTTTATGGTCTAACTAGAAAAGTAAATTTATTTATATACAGAATAGGGCATAAGATACCCATCGGTTTTGAAGAATTGTAGAATAAAAAACTATTTAACTCACAGAAATAAATAATTGTTTGATTCAATGGAAAATATAGTTTTTATATCAAGTTTTAAAGAGTACATCTCTCAGGTAGCGAGTTATGATATTCCCTCAGGTAGCGAATATTATAACGAATGTTGATAACAATACACGACCCTTAGAGCACATCTATTCAAGCTTGGCTTGACCGAGAGCAAAGACTGACGAATATGTGGCGAAGAACCTGAAGACAGCATACACATCGTTGGTCGCTGCCTCGCCGCAAAAAGACACAGTTTACTGGGACGAGCCTTTCTCGAACCCAGCGATCTACCCAACTTGAACGTCAGTGATCTGCTTGGACTGGTAAGCAGTACCTACCGGGCTACTAGCCGACCACTGACCCCACCACAAAGTGGGTAGTTACAAAAGATCTTATAGATCCAAGTGACTTCAAGGGCTGGAAACAAGCCCCCCACTCCGTATATTACTACTACTAATACTTGTTAACAATAGCCAGTCACAGTAGCAAGCTCGAAAGATTGTTTTCAACATAAAAATTAATAAAAAAATACTTGTGTCCTACAATGAGTCAGGAAAGATTATCTAATTTGGCTGTAATATCAATACAAGATAACATCTTAGAATACTCACCTATATACGTCCGACATCTACATATATAAAACAAAGGCGGGTTTGTTCGAACACTTAAAACTTTTTTTTTTTAATTTTTTTATTTAATAACCAATTGTTTAAAATACAGCTATGTATAAATTCCAGCCAAGCCTAAGGCTTACCTGCTGGAGATTATGATAGGGTGACTTTCAGTGCAACTTTAATGGCCATTTTGACCATATTATAATATATCTGCAGCATTATCTGCTACATTAGTAAGGATTAGTCGGTACAGAAAGCAACCCCCTTAATAATATTTACATAAAAAGATGAACGTACTTAATGCTAATACAATAAAATATGAATCTTATTCGTATCATTTACACGTGTGTTTCACTTTCACTTATTTTAAAGCTAATTATTTTTAATTCTTTTTTTGTTTTTCTGTACATTTTTTGTAAGTTTTTAAATTTAGAGGAATTCTGTTGAATAAGGGATGAGGGATTAGCCAATTCAATCTTCTTTGCCATAAAGGTTGCGAAAAGGAGGGACGAGTAGCCGTTCATTTTGTATCTGTCTAGTGCTGTGTTTGTGTTGGACATAAATTAGGAACTCGTCAGTCTCGAAATATTGAACCGTCAATCTATAAATAAATAATACATTAGCTGGTAATATGACACAATACTTGAAAAGTCCTATCTGGTCGTTTCTGAATTTATTTCGAATCTTCTTTGGAACTCGAGAACGGCTGGACCTATTTTCATGGTTTTTGATTTGTTGTATTTGTCTTTGTCCCGAATAGCAGAATAACTATGATAATGAAAAAATTTTATAATTAAAAAAAACCAATACAAAATGTTCATGGGTTTCGTAACTGTCAAACATTTAATGTTCATCCCGTCGATACGGTAAACTCTCCCCTAAAATTAAAGAAAGGTTAAGATAAATAAAGGTTATATAAAGGTTAAGATATATATAAGGTTATATATAGGTTTATATAAAGGTTAAGATAAATAAAGGTTAAGATAAAGGTTAAGATAAATAATAAAGGTTTCATCGAAAGACTAACTCATCAGCAAAGTATTCAGAACATCATTGCTAACTACAAAAATAACAAATGGTTAAGCGAGCGAGCAATTTTGGCGGCTAAAAATAAAGATATGAATGACTTAAAGTTTATAATTCAGAATCAAATCGTTGGTACTCTGCATTCATTCAAATCTATTAATTGTGTAACAAACGAAGTTGAAGCCACTAATTATCCAACTGAATTTTTTAACTCCTTGGATGTGCCTGGACTACCACCGCACAATTTACAACTGAAGGCTATACAATTTACAACGAAGCATGATAGTCATCATGTTTCGAAATCTAAACCAACCAAAACTATACAATGGAACGCGCTTGGTGATAAGAAAACTGATGAGTAACGTGATTCACGCGACGATACTCAAAGGAAAATGTAAAGATGAGTTAGTTTTCATTCCGAGGATTCCAATGATCCCAACGCATTTGCCCTTTGAGTTTAAACGAACTCAGTTCCCGATTCGTATTGCCTTTGCCATGACGAATAACAAATCACAAGGCCAATCCTTGACTGTTTGTGGTTTCAACTTAGAAAATCCATGTTTTCTCATGGTCAGTTGTACGTGGCATGTTCACGTATCGGCAAATCATCCGCTTTATTTGTTCTTGCGCTTGATAAAAAAACAAAAAATGATGTATATCGCAAAGTGCTTCAATGAAGACAATTAAACCGAGTGCATCCCATGCTGCACAATATGTAAATAGTTTAATTCAATCATGTCTTGCTGACACGCGATTGATATACTTAATTTTTGTACTTTTATATTTCTTTTTATGTTATTATCTTAATAAAGTAGTGAACTTAATATTTTTTTTGTATTCATTGTATTACTTTCATAAAATCATAAATTTAGTTCAGCTAATCTGTAACACGACATTCATTGACTGTTAGGCAGTACAAATTTTGCCGGGTCAGCTAGTTATTACATATTTTTCAAATAAAAAACTAGAAGAGTAGAAATCTTATAACTCTGTTCAGATTTTTAACAGCATGAGATTTTCTAACCTTAATTTTTCTAATGTTATTGATATCAAAACCGAGACACATTATTGCGATAACCGACAAGCGTAAAAACGAGACAAAAATAACAAATAACATTTAGTTACTATCCTTAAGGATATATAATTTTATTTTTTTTACAATTTGTATATTATATTTGTATATTAAATTGTATATACAATTTGTATATTATATTTTATATATATAATTTATATATTATATTTGTATACCTACACAAATTATATAGTTAAATTAGTGAGTACAGTAAAACTCCAACTTTCCGAACTCCGACTATCCGAACGCTGATTATCCGAAATTAGGACAGAACAAGTTAATATTTTAAAAAGAATAAATAAATGAATAGTTTAAAAAAACACTAAAAACACGCTTTTATAAATGCACGTAAAAACCACATCATCAGACCTTGTAACCTAATCGTGGTCAAAGTTCATTCCAAGACTTTTCTAACAAGTCCAAATACAGCTATGATACGATGTTCCATCATGAAGTTCCAGTTCATATCTTCCGACTCCATTATCAGATCAGTTCGACAGTACCATATTATTGTATTGTCATCAGAACTACATACAGCTGCCAATTTTCATGACGCTACGATCCTTGGAAGATGGTTAAATTAGTTACCTTAGATTCCATTACATAGTTACATACAGGTCGACCTAATAAAAGCGTGTTAATAAAAAAACACGACTGCCGTTACAGAAAGTGAACTATTGTATTTATAATTATTTTTATTACTGCTTTTTTATGAAATATTTTTTGTTTGATATATTTATCCATATGTTTATGTACCATATGTTTATGTATTTATCCGTATGACATGTACATGCATATTTCCGGGATACAATCAATCAGACCTTTCATTTAAAACTAAACACCATATATTTATGTTAATTTATTGACATTTAGACTTTTGGACATTTAGACAACTAATTACTTGTCATTTGGAGAGTTAAGGTAGGTACTCTATGCCACTCGAGATGACGTTTCCAATACTACCACACACTTTTAAATCAGTTCAAGCGTTTCAGGAGTTATGGTGGAATAAAGAAACGGAAAACATACATAGATGAATCCTCAACACATTTCACTCTTTTTATGTCGGGTAGTCGTGTAAAAAATTTGAGACGGAAGCGTACTAATTGTTGATAGTTCACTAACCGAAGAATTGCTGGAAAGAGTAAATGGCCAGTTTAAAACCATCTTTTTACCGCCAGTCGAAACAAGCTTGTTGAAACCAATGGACCAGTCTGTTATCGAAATCGTGAAATGCCATTACAGAAGGCAACTTTTAAGGAAACGTTTGGTACAGGGCGAAGACGAAGAAGGTGTGTTGGATAACCACAGACAGCAGACACGGGACCATCAGCATTTTTTCGTTAAAAATAATATTTTTCTCCCATTTTCATCATACATACAGTAATTTAAAAAAGAGCCTTATTCGGAAAAAAAACCAATTTTCCGATTTTTTGATTATTTGAATTGGACCCGGTCCCAATTGATTCAGTTAATTGGAGTTCTACTGAACCTAATTCAATTATTATACAACTAGCTGACCCGTGCCCACTTCGTTGGGCGGTAAAACTTTTTACTTGTGATGAAAATATGAGTGTGGTTCAGTTAGTGCTATGATTTATTTCCTGACTGCCAAAAGAAGGGTTATATTTTTACTGCATATGTATGTATTTGCATGCCAATTTGACTATAGTACCGTTATTTGTGAGTGTCTTCTTGTGAGTGTCTTATTTGTGAGCCTATTATCTCTTTAACTATTTATGCAGTAAAATGGAAATTACATGCAGTAAAAGGGAAAAGTATTTTGTTTTAAACACTTTAAACGATAAATTTACTTATTTTGATATGAATTCATAATCGTTGATAATATGACCAATAAACATGACCGTAACGATTTAAATTATTTTTTTTATGTAAAAAAACTACTTTTTGTGACTTAAATATAAAAGTTAGACATATGCTGTCGCTGACTTTTTTGTAGGAATTACGAAGCTCTACAACTTTTCTCTAGAACTTAACGATATCTCTCATCGTTAAGGCAGCGTTAGTTAGAAACGATTTCGTTCGACCGTTTTTTTCCGACTTACTTTACAAATCCAACTACCACGAAAAAGCATTTTTCGGATTAATATATAGCCTATGACACTCACCAATAACGTGGCTTTATATTAGTAAAAGAATTTTCAAAATCGGTTCAGTAGATCCAGAGATTACTTCCTACAACCTCACAAACTTTACCTCTTTATAATATATTAGTATAGATATGCGATTTCATTGTGTATTTTTTTTTCAAATACATAGTAGACAAGTGGTTCATTCGTTTATAAAAATCAAAGTGGCGCTTCATTGATTTCGCGCACAGGCGCTGCGCTGTCCATGGTCAATGCGCCACTGCATAAATATCCACTTCTTCCACGAGCAAAGGCTACCCATAATATATTTATTTAGAAACAATAAATAAACTGCGCGGAAATACTAGTTTTCCGCTGTTTACGAGATAAGACTGTTGAGCCGAACGCATTTTTTAATAAAGGTAATTTAAATTCAAACATGATCCCGAACGGTTGGAAACCTTGAAATTATGCAATACGCCAAGAAACACTATAGTTAGTAACAATTGCGCCTGTATTGTGCGCGTACAAGTGCGATGTAGGGTGACCAACTGCTTAACGATAAAGTAGGTATTCTGCGTGTATAGTAGCATTGCTGCGTCATCATCATCATCATTATCATCATAATGGGCGGCGCAACTAACTTTTGAGTATGAGCTAGGCGGAGAGTAAACAGATGTAACGGAGTAAACAGATGGTCGACGAAATACTATTTGACAAAAGTGTCGTTAGCACATTGGTACCTTTTTCACAACGATCGAGACCTTTTTCACACCTATCGTCGAATGTCTAATGGCTTGATATGGTTAGAATAAATAGCCTTGACCGCTTAAAATATTAATTATTAATTATACATTTTCTTTCGAATCTTTCAATGACAGCTGAATAAGCAATATAATTAATTTAGGAAAAATCTTTATTGTAGTAAAAAGTAACAAAATTATTAGAGCGCTAGGCTAAAAAGCTAAACGATTAGGACTATTAATTAGTGAAACCCTAACAGTTCGATTTCGAAATCATTAGTAATTAGTGTGTATTTTAATATATCTGTATGAAGTACACGTTTTACAATTGTTGTTATAATTGTAAAATCGAAATCGGTAATCACCGAATTTAACATGGTAAGTAGCTAACCGATTAAAACTATTAATTAGTGTAACAGTAACAGTTTGATTTCGAAATCACCAGTATTTAGTGCGTATTTTAATATATCTGTGTGAAATACATATTTTACAATTATTGTTAGGTACCTATAGTGCAATATTACTCTGATCGTTGGTGGTATAAAGTTCAAGATGTTATGATCGAATCCGGTGCAGCGGTCAGTTTGTGCCTTTAAAGCGTTTGTTAAAGTTATAAATAGGATAGAAAACGCGCATCAAGTGCGAGCCTGGGTAGGACTCTGGCCTTATGGTTAGTTTCCCCTGGGAATGAACCTTCTGGCGCTCCTGGATGGTCTGCGCAACGTGCGGTGTAAGCCAATCGACTGTGCACTCTGACTAACAGTCGGGGGAGTCTGGAAGCAGTACAGCTTCCTATAGAGTGGTGGTGGTTGCGGACCTTACGGCGACTGCTCTTCGACCATCCGAAACGACCATCGGCTACCCGATCCTGGGTGAACAGCCGGGCAAAGGACGCTGTGGTCCTTCGCTTCGTAAGGGAGAGGACCGCGCAAGCGACCTCGAGCTCGTAACCAATCGAGAGACTGGAGTAATCCGGTCACAATTGGAAGTAAGGGCGTGAGTGTAGTCCCGTCGGGTAACACTCCTGGCTATCTGGCGGTTAAGGCGTTGGCCTCTTACGGGCTTGTGGCGTAGCTAGATGGTGGACTGTTTAGTCCTCAAGTCTTCTGCGCTCACTCCAGGGAGATAGAACGATTATTCGTTAATCTCCCTGGAGTGGCTCGCCCGCTGTAGTCGACAACCCTAGTTTTATATACGAGGCTGCCCGCTTTAGGCTCTATGCCCGCTCAAGGGCACCTTCCCCTACGTATATAACTCGGACTGTGGTCCATACGTATGAAATAATATGACGCGTAACGGTGTTGGCGTGACGGTAGTTACCGTGCCGTAATGTTATTTAATTGCGCTGGGACCTCGGGAACTCGCTTTTAACATGACAGCATGTAGTTGAATACGTACGGTTAGAGTCAAACACATAAATCATGCTGAAAGTACAGTATACTGTTATTTTCGTATTGTATTAACCGTATGGAAGATATTGATACATAAAATCGAGTAATGGAGTTTCAACAAAATTCCTTGTGATTCAACGAAATTACGATTGAAACATCGTTATTCTGTATAAAACCGTAATAATAAAATGATAATGTCCATCCATCCATCCAATATTTTTCTCAGTGTTATTTGAGCTTTCGTAAATATGTCTGATGATACCTGTTATTCCTGGGGTAATATTGTATAATCCCATTATTTTATCCCTGGTGTATATGTACCCTAGCAGCTAGGCCTGTGTTGCTTGTGTATTTGTATGATAGCGGTCGGCTGCATGTGAGCTGTGGTAGCCGGCGCGATGCATTTGATCAAAAAACAGCATTCTAGATTTGCGGCGCGTCCGTGACATCCTGGCAACCTTGAGCGCCTTGTTTCGATTATCTTCTCGAGTTTCATAACACATACCTGGGCAGCTACTTAGGTATAAATATACAAACTCGTCGACCAGCCCGCGTAGGTATAGATGGACCACTGCACGTTCTACCGTTTAAATTTAAAGAATCTGTGGAGCTCCATTCTTTTTCAGAACCGTTCGGTCGAGGTGGCTGGCTGTAGTTTTCTAGCTTCCGCCACAGTTTTACTGTGCTTCAGCTGTGGCCGTCCCTTCAACTTCCTCTCTTCTCTTTTTAACCGCTTCTCGTTGCTTTTGGCGCATAATGGTAAACTAGGAGGCGCCATAGCTGAGATATTCTGAATTTTTCAATAAAAGTAATATTAAATCCACCGTAACTATTAATAGGTACTAACTAATAATTATATTTATACGCAAGGTATTTAAAGAGCTACGAATTCTAACTAACGCAATTACTTTCGTCTTAATCTGTACACGTACTAACGAGTAATAAGCAAACAGAAACCTTGTAAGTTTCAATTTTAGCACAAACTGCGACGTGTGTCACACGGCACTGGCACCATCAATTTGTATATTGAATATATATGATTGAATATAATTAACATGTATATTGATTTTATTTTAAAATTGAACTTTAATACCGAAAATGCTTAAATTGAGATTTATATATATATATATATATATATATATATATATATATATATATATATATATATATATATATATATATATATATATATATATATATATATATATATATATATATATATATATATATATATATATATATATATATATATATATATATATATATATATATATATATATATATATATATATATATATATATATATATATATATATATATATATATATATATATATATATATATATATATATATATATATATATATATATATATATATATATATATATATATATATATATATATATATATATATATATATATATATATATATATATATATATATATATATATATATATATATATATATATATATATATATATATATATATATATATATATATATATATATATATATATATATATATATATATATATATATATATATATATATATATATATACATATATATATATATATATATATATATATATACTTATATATATATATATATATATATATATATATATATATATATATATATATATATATATATATATATATATATATATATATATATATATATATATATATATATATATATATATATATATATATAGGTATATATGTATATATATATATATATATATATATATATATATATATATATATATATATATATATATATATATATATATATATATATATATATATATATATATATATATATATATATATATATATAATTAATTTATTATTTTATTTCTAATACCTAATAATTTTTACATTGCAGATAGGCGCACGCAAGCAAGTTCTGTGACTATGTCAACTTTCACTGTGAAAGCTTTAAAACTGGCTGAGATAATCGACGGTAACATGCATTCAGACATACAAGCAACGAAGTCTCACCAATATGGTTCCGTTTATAACGCTTTGGTACGAATTCTCTCAATGGGATGAGTTTCATTAATGGGAGGGAGGCAGTGAAAATATCTACCTAAACCTAATTCCGACGTCACGGCGGTGGAAGCAAGTGGAGAATGCCAGTTTAATATCTAACATTACGCCCATTCTGATGTCATTTGAGTGCGTTTTGTATGCAACGACATGGCTCTTATTAAGTTCTGCCCTCGCAACGCTCCTCAAACTTCAGCTAAGTAGAAATATGGTAAAATAGTTTTTATTTCTCAATTTCGAAGAGTACGTGCCAGGCAATAGCAGTTCTCGGTGATGGCAATGCTGATATCAATCAGCATTCTTACAAATGTTTCAGTTGCTGCATTTTGGTGTTGTAATTACGGAAGACATGAAAACCCCGCAGATCTGTATTTGTTTAATCAAAATTTTCTGTATTATATAACTAATATAATTATATAACTAATAGGTATATAACTAATGTAATTTTTAAATTTTTCAACATGATTTTGAAGTAGGTATTAGATATAAAATCAAAGACTATCGCTGTTGTTTGACATTATAAATAGGATAGAAAACGAATTTACCTCGTGAAATTTGAAGCACCCGACGTTTCGGTGACGTTGCAGCCGCTGTTGTCCAGACTAGACTGACTAGTCCGAGTCTATCCTGGACAACGGCGGCTGCAACGTCACCGAAACGTCGGGTGCTACAAATTTCACGCGGTAAATTTGTTTTCTATCCTATTTATAATAGGTATTAGATATCATTAAAATAACTTGAAATTCATACTACTTATTTATAATAGTTATTAGATTTATTTTATTTATTTTTTATTTGTTTTCTTTTTCTCAGTAATAATACTTTGATAAATGTGCACACAATACAAAACTTACAAGTAAGCTATTCGAGTCTACCTTGGTACGGGCTTCGGACTAGTTAGGCAGACTTTGTAAATTATCTTTTTGAACATTACCTTCGAAAATAAATTTATTCTTATTCTTATTCCTACTGTATTATTAATCAAAAATGCTGTGCGTATCCCAAAATAAATAGATACAATATATTTAAATAGATACTTGTGTTTTTTGAGTAGGCACCTACTCTCTACTGTTTTATCTTTACTGTAATATTTATTCTCCGCTCTACTTTTTACTGTTTACTTGCCAGAATCCTAAAACCATAAAAAAGACTGGAGATATTAAGTAATCTGTAAGTAGGGTAGCCAAATTTTGAAATTCGCCTGGGTGGAAGGGTGGGGAGGCGAATTTCGGAATTGTTGTCTGACCATTCTGAGTGGATAGGGAAGCAGTAAGAGGTCTCATTAAAAAGATTGTTGTAAAGGGGCGATTTCTAATAGTTCCGTGTAGCTTGGGCGGTGTTAGACAAAAATCAATGTTGTCTCGCCTGCCTAACTCATTTGTCATTGTCATAACATATTATCTGGTAGCCTCCTCGAATAGGGGCTTACCCTGTCCAGGTCGCTGTGAACTTCCGCCACGGCTGTAATCCTGCAGTCGAAAGCGTTTGAGATCAGAAGTTCGCGAATTCAAGGAAATACCTCGGACGGAACTGGGCAGTTGGTGCACCATCCGGTTTGCTAGGTGTTAAATTCCCAGCTGGTAAATAACCGGACGGATCAGCAGACGATCGTTTCCTATGACAGCGGAGGGTAGTTGTCGGCCTGACGCGTCATGACGTCTTAAACCCTTGAATCAATCCGTCGGCCACCCTATTCCTAGCGACCATGGCAGGCAAAGAGCGTCATGGTCCGCAAAATATTCAAACTTAATAATCGCTTAGAATGCGAACTAGAACCTGTGACCAGACAGGAGACGGACTAATCTGGCCAAATCTAGTAGTATGGGCGTGAGGTTGGCCCGCTGGCTGCACATTCCAGTGCCTCGCGGTAAGTAGTCGGCTTCTTACGGGCATGGCATGTTGACGGAGCTGGACTGTGGACTGTGTTGTCACTGAGTCACTGTGTAATCCCCTCACGGCTGAAAGACGATCTATATCGTTGTAACAGCTTGAGGTGTCGGGTTCCTCCGTTGCAGTTGACAGCTCCAAAGTGCGGCGGCGGAGAGATTCTTAAAAACGATTTATTATAAAAATATTTATTTATTTATTAATATTTCTCACACTCTTGCTGAAGTGATGCCCGTACTAAGGTAGACTTTTATGTATACTTTTTACCTTTTTTTTTTAGTTGGTAAGTGTAACATAATGTAGCATTGCTTTATGTGGTAGCTCTATACACAAATATTACATATACTTAGCATATTTTAGTAACATAATATACATAATAATATTAAATAATCATATATTAAATACATATACGTACATGCATGTATACATACATACATAATAATATTAAATACATATACATCTACACATATATACATATATACATTTATACATATACATATACATATGTTTTTCTATAAGTGATTTTATGTAGTTAGGTATTCTTATACAGCACAATTTCATTTTTATATGATATAATATATTGTATAATAGTTTGTATACGTGGCTAAAGACACAAAGTAGGTACGATTTAAACAAAGCATTTATACTGTATTTTTTTAATTAATTAATTGGTTTCTCATAAATTATGGTTAATTTATAATTGTTATTTTCAACATTTTCTATAGTTATATACAGTGATAAGTGGTTTCAATATTCCTGCTCTATAGCGCCCAAGCGCTTAATCCGATTGAACTGAAATTTGGCGTGCATGCATCATTTGTCATGGCAAGAGTTGAAAAGATTGTGGATAAAATTGCTAGGGGGGGGGGGGGAATCATATATCAATCTCGAAATGGACTTAGGGATTTGAAATTTGGTACATATACGCCTTGTTGAGTCGAAACCACATTGCTAAATTTTGGTTAGAATATCTCACATACAAGCCGCACTAATAATATTTAATTAAAAACCCATGTGCCGAATGCGATCGAACTTTTACACACAGTTTTTCCACACAAGTTTTAAAAACCGCGGAGGCGTAAATATTCCGCTCGCGAAATTGCTGTTGCCGTCTGTCAGAAATTTTTGGAATTGCCACGCTGCTGTAATGGATGAGCTACTAGCTGGCAATCAAAAGGGGCCGCTGTAATCGCCCCCCCCCCCCCCCTATATAATTCGAAACCGAAAAAATATTTGCATACAACAAAATCGTGGGTACAATGGGCGGAATAATTGACGTTCAATGTTTTATTATCAATCCTACATTAAGAGTTATAATACTTACATTGTTATATTACTTAAAATATTGTAGGTACTTATAAATGTTAAAACGATGTTTATTTTATTTTATTTTATTTATTTTATTTTATTTGGTTAACAAACAGCGTTTATACATAATAAATACAAAATATAACAATAAAACTATGACTAATTATATGTTAACACTATCTATCTATAATGTGTACAGTACATATCTCCGTTATTATATCTTATTTATATATATACATTTTTTAGCAAATTTAATATTATAGAAAAAGAAAAAGAACAAAAAACAAATGGAAATGAAGTTTTACATTGAGATTATAAACAATATTAATTATTTTGTACCTAAGATACATTTTTAAAAACAAAAAATTGCAAAAACAAAAAATTACAAAAAAGCTATTCATGTAAACTGTTCAAGCGATTAATAGTCATTATATGAAATACGAGGGACATGTTATTCATAGATCTACAACAGGATGGAAGTAGTGATGTGCGACAGAAAAATGCCCCTTAAGATCAAAGGGCAAAAGTATAAGACAGTTATTAGACCTGCTGTCTTGTATGAATCAGAATGTTGGGCGACTAACAAACAACATCTTAATAAAATAAAAACAACAGAAATGCGCTGCTACGCTGGTCAGCGGGTGTCATACTATTAGACAAAATCCAAAATGAGTACTTAAGAGGGCCCTTTCCGCTCGACTATCTATACAAACGCCCGTAATCGATTGCGATGTTAATACGCATTCTAATATTGAGATTTGAGTTCATTTGAAATCACTAAAGTTAAAACTAAGGTTATGTAGTGCCAAAACTTCGAAATTTTTATCAACATCCTAGTTATTAGCCCTAAAAGCGTAAATTTTGCATCAATTTCACCTTAGTTTGGATAGCTGTAATCTACTTTACAAATAATGAAAACTAAGAAATATTTCGAGGCAATCCTCGTACATGTAAAGAAGATTAAAAATAATTTTACCTGAAGGTTTTAATGATAACGGTTTGGTCAAAAACATTTATTTCCTGGAACAAGAATTTACAAGAGCATTCGGTTTGTTTCCGTTTGAATACCTTGCTATCTCTTTCGTCGTTCTACAAAGCGCTATCTCTTTCGTCGTTCTATCTCTGTCGTCGTTCTATCTCTTTCGTCGTTGCTATCTCTTTCGTCGTTCTACAGTCCCTCTCTTTTCAACAATGGGTGAGATGAAACAGCAAGCTTTTAAGACCACGCGCGGGTCGTAGTTGCGGCGCCCGTACAGGGCCACCTTAAGGGGAAGTTTTAAAGTCGCTCCGATAATTGATAAAGTCAAAAAAAGACGCTTATGATGGTACGGTCACGTCCAGCGACTACCAGATAATCACACGATGAAGCTTGCCCCAGACTTGCCAACGACGAAACATGCTCATGGCGAAACATTTTCTACCTGGTTAACGACGGTTGAAAAACCTTAGACAAGCTCAACTCGACGCCAACACAGCACAAGATCGTGTTCAGCGGAGGAGAAGGACAAGAAATGCCGACCCCAAGTAAATGGTACAGGATCTAGGAAAAAGAAGAAGATTGTATTACGAAATCACATTGAATTTTCACCCGTCAGTATATTTGCGTAAATGATTGACTCGAACGTGTCCAATGCGTTGCATTGTCATTATCCGCACTCGTCGCCGACTATCACTTTCAATTAGGTTGCCTTCTTCCCGAAAGGATATCACTCTCCAAATCCTTCAATATATCCTTGACTACTTGCGGGAAAAGTCTTGGGGTGACAAAACCAAATCTTCTTATTATTCGACTAGCTGACCCGTGCCCACTTCGTTGGGCGGTAAAACTTTTTACCTGTGATGAAATTATGAGTGTGGTTCGGTTAGTACTGAGTGCTATGATTTATTTCCTGACTGCCAAAAGAAGGGTTATATTTTTACTGCATATGTACGTATGTATTTGCATGCCAATTTGACGATAATACCGTTATTTGTGAGTGTCTTCTTGTGAGTGTCTTATTTGTGAGCGTATTATCTCTTTAACTATTTATTCAGTAAAAGTGAAATTATATGCAGTAAAAGGGAAAAGTCTTTTGTTTTAAACACTTGAGACGATAAATTTACTTATTTTGATATGAATTAATATAAAATAGTACTTTTTGTTACTTAAATATAATAGTTAGACATATGCTGTCGCTGACTTTTTTGTAGGCATTATCAAGCTCTATAACGGTTCCCTAGAACTTAATCATAGATCTCTCATCGTTAGGGCAGCGTAAGTTAGAAAAGTTTTCGTTCGACCGTTTATTCTCCGACTTACTTTGCAAATCCTACTACCACGAAAAAGTCTTTTCATTTTTCGGATTAATATATAAGATTCACAAATAATGTGGCTTTCTATTGGTTAAAGAATTTTCAAAATCGGTTCTGTAGATGCAGAGATGACTTCCTACAACGTCACAAACTTTACCTCTTTATAATATTAGTATAGAGTATAGATAAAATTTATGGTGTAATTCTGTTTAAGGCTTTGCTCGGCCAATGACGTCATTACGTCGTCTTGTAATGTATGTTGCTTAAAGAAGGAGATGGGTAATTTATCAATCATCCCTTGCAGAGTGAACATGCCAAGCCACAGATCAGCGAAAACCTGCCGGACCCCTTATTAGGGGCTTTGGCTGTTCCGTGCCTCCAAACCCTACACAGTTTGAGAACGGTGGGTGCTGCGATAGGCGTCGGCGTCGCGACGTCGGCAGGTGCCGGGAAACTTGGCCAGTTTCCCTGGTTGGTTTACATGCAGACGCGGAGAGGCGTCCCGCTTCCCGACCGGCCAGATAACCGCCTGAACTTTGCCGATATTCAGCATTGTTCGCATCTCCTGCGTACCGCAACCCCGACATCCCGGTTTACGTTTCCTCCCTGAACCCCCGCCTGTCATTCTACGTGCATCCCCACTGTAGCCCATTGTGTGTTTTCAGCTTGAAACGGACACAACGAATAGTGATATCAATCGTTCCAAGGGAAGCACAAGACGAACTGCGGGTTAATCAGGATGGCAGAGACAATCTCATATTAGAGGCACCATTAAAAAAATATTTTGTTTTATCAACCGCACCTCGTATTCGCATGTTCATTAGCATAACGTGCGAAACAAACAAGACTTGCGTCCTTACTAAATGCTACTAAGAATTATACGAGTATATCACGGACTCACTGATAGAATTTAGTCATCATTATTTTCGACACTATGAGGGGTCTGACTACGCCCATGGTCTTCAGATATTACAACCATTGTTTATTTTATTTTTATTTTATTTTATTTGGTTAACAAACAGCGTTTATACATAACAAATACAAGATATAACAATAAAACTATGACTAATTATATGTTAACACTATATATCTATAATGTGTACAGTACATATCTCCGTTATTATACCCTATTTATATAAACATATTTTAGCCGTGATTTAATATTATAGAAAAAGAAAAAGAACAACACAAAAAAAAGTGGAAATGAAATTTTACATTGAGATTATAAACAATATTAATTTTGTATCAAAAATATATATTAAAAAACAAAAAATACAAAAACAAAAAATTACAATAAAGCTATTCATGTAAACTGTTCAAACGATTAATAGTCATTATATGAAATACGGGGGATAAAGGACTGATAAGATTTTTTAATGGTTTCCTTAAAGTGACTTTTAACTGATGAAAAAATATCAATGTACCCGAAACTATCGTTATACGTCGTCATAGGTCTGTTTATTAGGGAATGCTTCGATTATATATGGCATTAGTTTGTTCAATTCCATAGTACTTTTTGGCAACCCTTCTGCGCCGGCAACAGGAAAGTGGCGCTTATAGCATTGACGGCTAACATAATAGCAATTTATATAGGTTAATTCATCTATAATAGTATTGAAAATAAATGTTTTTCTTAAAGGACTCATTGATTATAAAAATCTATTATTTAACCCACTATATCAATAATAACATTCAATTATTAGTACCATCTATTGCGTTTTTGTGTGTATGATTTATTTTATTTATTTATTTATTTATTTCCATAATTCAAGTTACAATTTACAAAAAGAAAATCCTTATCCTAAAACAAGAACATTTTATAATAAGTGTACATAATATACCTAGCTAAGAAAGGAAATTCATCTTTTGACATATCGGTCTACAATCTCACTAGGTATGAACCTGTGTTGAGGCGGTACTAACATCGGTAACTTATTTTGAGACGAGAGGGCAAGTCTTATCTAATACGTGAATACAATTTAAAAATTAAAGCTAAAATTAAAAAACATCAATAAAATTAAACAAACTAAATTAAAATGTATGACAATCTGCTAAGTTATAAAAAAAAAATTTTTTTATATATTAGATACAAACACATATAAATATGATCACATCACAGAAATAATACGGAAATATATTACGCCATCTTTTTGTCTGTCTGAATATTAAAGTACATAATTATTACTTTTTGATTGAAACATATACACAAAATTTAAAATTTTAAAAAATCAATGAAAGATTAAAGAAATGTTGAAAAAAATTGAATGCCAAATATTTAAACAATGAATTGAAACCGAAATATGGAATCAAAATTGAAATCCTAATGTAAATGATATTAATATAGAAAGAGCTATGATTTCAAAAATACGTTTATTATCTTAATATATATAAATTACGTGTCACGTTGTTTGTCCGCGATGGACTCCTAAACTACTTAACCGATTTGAATCAAATTTGCACACAATGTGCAGTTTGATCCAACTTGAAAGATAGGATAGCTTACGTCTTAATTTATAGTCGCGATATTATTTTATTGCAATGTCTATTATTTGACATTCGCAATTATCTGTTAGTTCCAAACGATTTTAACAGATGGCGTTATCTATTGAGTAATCCATAGATGGCGCTGCTATGTTAAACCTACAAACGTCATAGTCGGCCAAGCGTTATTCTAAATTCAAAATATTGTGAAGGTAATACAGTGAAATTATTCCTGCTTTTTAATTATTTGTGCTTCATTGTTCAAAACTCTTTAATTAAAATATATACATGTAAGTATTATCACATAGTTATAAAAGTGGAATAACTGCAGTATAGGAACCTCT